>JAPYZC010010922.1:0-13979 GCA_030522665.1 Ichneumoninae sp. A BG-2022a
GGCAAAACGGGGTTTTTGGGCAAAACGGGGTTTTTGGGCAAAACGGGGTTTTTGGGCAAAACGGGGTTTTTGGGCAAAACGGGGTTTTTGGGCAAAACGTCATTTTCCAATAATTTTTGGATGCCCGAATTAGCCCTATCGGATACGTCAGGCTTTTCTGCCCAGTTTTGCCACCTTGTCCGATCCAAAAATTATTGGAAAATTTAGTTTTGCCCAAAAATCCCGTTTTGCCCCGTTGCCCCATTTTGCCCCGCTCTCCCCTACTTGAAGTACGGATTGGAGTAACGAGTACTTAAAGTACCGGACACTGAGCACGGAGTTCTTGAATACTGATTTATTGAGTACTGACAGAACTTAATAGCTGAAGTTCTGAGAACTTAGCGTATTTGCCCAGCTCCGGTCCGGACCATCGTCGGTAGTAGGACGACAATCCATGACAGTTGGAAAAGATATTACAACTTTAATATTTTCTTTTTTTTGTGACTGGAAAATACAATCCTGGCGATTTATTTGATCGAGCCATCAAAACGTTTGTTCGCCAATAGATTTATTGGCATTTTATTGACAAAATTTGTCGGCCCAATCGATTTATTTCTTGATGACGAATTGATTCGTTGGCCCAATCAATTAATTGGTTGGCAACCGACTGACCGTTTGGTGCAAACAACTGAATCGCCTAGAGCGAGTTTGACCACGCAACTGGATACAACTGATTATTTTCCTCCGTCTAGTTGACGGTGTCATTCGCCAGGATTAGATGACGAAAATGTCTATTCCCGTACGAATTTCCAAACCCTTTTTATATTCTATCCGACCTCTGCGCAACCCGCGCCGGTTCGCCCAGCCAGAAGTTTCATCGTCTGTATACGCGGTGCTCGTATACACGTCGAACCGAGCGTATACCCCAATTTATTCTCTCTCAAGCGCCCATAGCTATGCATTGAATTCTGTGGATTCTTTGGAAAATTGTTGCTCCCTTAGAGCACACCATCCTGCACCCCCGCGATCTCCGCCGTTCCGCTCCTCCGAGCGCGGCGGGGGCATCGTCGGCCCCGCATAGAAATAGCCGCTTCGGGTCCGAAACGGAAATACGAAAAATTCTTATCGCGAATAATATTCATCATTTCGGCAAGGCTGGGTCGGGTGAGAGGGAGAGAACGGGCAGACCAAGCGCCGGGGGAGCATCGAATTTCTGGGCCACGCATATTCTCACCGAATACTCGCCTCGCTATGGCATCGGGTATGCGCGAATAACTCTGTTTTTTCCTCCTCTTCGGAAAGCTATCGAGTGTTTATTTTTTTTCCTCCGATCGCTTTCATCTCGCGCGAGCCTCAGCCACCCTCCTTATGAATTACACAGGAGATTATTACAATATCGCATCCGACATTCCGCATTCAATCCACACCGAACAAACAATGACATCGTGAAACGTAGGGGCGCATTAGCTGGAATCGACTGATATACGATGTATATGTTTTTTGTAACACGTGCACGAAAAGTCCCGCTTTTCGTGACTGTAAAGTGTGTCGAAAGTGACGCTTTCTAGCAGAGGATGCGCGAAAAATGCTGTAGATACTATTTTTACACGCTAGTTCCTTTTCGCACACTTTTTTTTACACTCTAGCTACTTTTGCGCACACTTTTTTAACACTCTAGTTACTTTTCGCGCAGACTTATCCGTCACTGTAGTTATTTTTCCGAACGCACTTTACAGGCACGAAAAGCCGGAATTTTCGTGCACTTGTCACGTAAAGTAGGGAAGAGCGGGGCGAAATGGGGCAGTGGGGCAAAACGGGGTAAAAAATCGGGATATATCGAAGAGGCAAAACGGGGCAAAAAAGTCGGGATGTCTCGACGGGGAAAAAATAAAAATGTATCGATGGGGCAAAACGGGGTAGGGCAGAATCGGGCAGTCTGACAGACTGACAGAAAGGTTTGTCTGGGCGATGGTATTTACGATCTACGAAACCAAGCCAATATTTCAAAAAAATGAAAACTGCCCCATTTTGCTCCGCGCGATTTTGTTTTTCCGGAATGGAGAAAAATCGCCGCACAGTTTTGATTGCGTAGACTAACATAATAATTTGATGTCATGTATATAGCTGCAACTGCGATATTTGCTTCGTTGCCCCGTTTTGCCCCGCCCTCCCCTACTATTTCTCTCCTGCAATTTTGTTAAATCCAAATAAACATTATTAAACGATAAGACTAATACTATCAAACAACTAAATGTTGTAACGACTGAGCGAATGAATAACGCGCGTAGTATTTAGTTTTGGCGCGGATATTATTAACAACGATAAACGTTAATTATGCCGATCACGTAATGCCACACGTCTCGCTCGCTTTGAAAGTCTCGTCCAGACTCGCTGACGTGACGATCGATCGACTGTTCGTTCGTCTATTGTCAAACCTAACTAATATCGGGTGTCTTGACAAATAGTCCGCCACGTTTTCGTTACAATGAATTAAAAATTAACAGACGCTCTATTAGGTCACGAAGCAAACAAACAGTTTTCTTCGTCCTTCATAATATTTCTCTGATTGGAATAAACTTTTTTCTGCCAACAGCTCCTGCAATATACAATTTATTTGGTCGGGCCATCGAATCGGTTGTTCGCCAATCGATTGATCGGCACCAAACTAATTTGTCGGCCCAATCAATTTATTTCTTAGTGACGAATGGATTCGGTTGGACCAAACAATTAATTGTTTGCACAGAAAAATAATATCATTGAATCAAGTAAAATTTGCTTGCAGACTGCCAATGAAGTAAAAACGTTGTTTCAATTCTACTCTGAATGCGTACAACTTCATACCGGATAGAAACGATAACATGTCACCTTGACAGTCTTGCTGTCGTTGTTTCAATATCATATGGAATTGTAAGAATTGATAGTAGAATTGAAACAAACATTTTTTCCTTCGGCAGCCAGCAAGCAAATTTTATTTTCAGTTTGGCAACCAACTGACACTTCGGTGCAAGTAACTAAATCGCCTAAAGTTAGTTTGATCTCGCGCAAGGCCTCATCCACCCCACTTACGAATTACCCAGGAGATTATTACCATACCGTAACCGACATTCCGCATTCAATCCACGCCGAACAAACAATGACGTCGTGAAACGTAGGGGCGCATTAGCTGGAATCGACAGATATACGACATGTACGTTTTTTTCTCCCCTGCAATCTTGTCGGCTCTGGTGAGCATTTTTCAAAAGCCTCGTTGCGCGGTGCGACCGGGAGCGGGCCAATTAATTAGCCGCTATGTGCGTGAACGACGAGGGCGAGAGGGTGAGAGTCGGACGGGAGGAAACCGGGGGGGAGGACGAACGCGTAGACATTTCGAAAATTTTTGCATAAATCCGCGTGTCCAAGGGGACGCTAACTGCTGATTCAGGCCGATCCTCCGTCGACGGGGCGCGGGAGGGTGCGAGAGTCGGCCCGCCGGTCCGAGGGGCGCGCGACCTGCTGGGCATCGCACGGGCGTCCGCGTTGGACAGTGCGAAACATTGTTTTGGGCCTATAAATAATCGTTATTGCCGCGTTAATCATGGATAGTCGCGGAGCCTCCATTATTCCCGCGGTGGCGGTGCTGCCGCTGGCTGGCTCGAGGGTTAGGGATAACGGCCCGGTATGTTATTGCCCTCTTCGACGAGCTACGAGAGAACCGTACATAGTCCCGCACGAAAGCCAACCCTTACGGTTTCGGTGCGCGTACGGCACGGCCCGCTCGGCCGTGCAGCGATCCGGCGAGGCTATCGCACTCATCCCCGCGCACAGTCCGATAGCTCGGTTGTAGAGGATAACGGGGCAAAACGAACCACGTCAAAGTACTCGACCGTACGGAGAGCGACCAAATTTTGGTGAAGGCGGCGGTCCTGGCGCCGCGGACCGTCTTGCCCCGTCATCCCCTGTTAGCGAACGGGCATGCCGGGAATTGTTGAGAATCGGCCGATCAGTACCCGCCCGTTCGGAGATGCTCAGACATAGCCAGAATTCGCTTTATTGGTATCTACATACCTCGTGAGTTTTCCCTTCATCTCTCAGACCGAACCCCCCACCCTCTCATGCCCGCTCTGAATTCGCTCGGCGCACGATTGCTATCTCTACGGAGGGGGGGGGGGGAGGGGGGCGGTGTACGTATCATTCAGAAAAAAGGTTGATTGAAATCAAATAAATTTCGATGTTCAAATGACTTTTATGTAGATCGAAGAAATGTTTGCTTGACTTAAAAAAATACTTGTTGGATTCAAATAATGGTTATTCTTTAGTTTAAGTAACAAAAATGTATTCGAGGGTTTGTACTTTAAAATACATTGACGTTGAGACAAACACGACTGTTATTCGGCAGCGCGTATTGTAGAGTCGTCAACGCGTCAGTCGTCTGAAAACATCTCTCGCTGATGGTACAAGACTATGTTTATTCCTTACGGGGAACCGCTGTGTTGTAATATTGGGGCAACTCGTCGGTTTGTTTTTATGAAACTTTGTTTAAAGCTGTGTAACTCGATCGAATTGTGGTTGTGGAATGAGTCCTCGATGAAGCAACTTAGAGATTGATTATGTTATGAGTAGGGTAGAGCGGGCAAAACGGGGTTTTGGGCAAAACGTCATTTTCCAATAATTTTGGATGCCCGAATTCGCCCTATCGGATACATCAGGCTTTTCTGCCCAGTTTTGCCACCTTGTCCGATCCAAAAGCTCTCCCCTATAACTAATGTGCGACGTGATTAGTGAAATCGTACGTCGATAATGGATCTGTATATTTACTTAATAATAAAACATTGCTTAATGATACTTCGTTGATAGTAAAAATGATATATTCAACAAAAATTCGTTTCTGCGTCATTCACACATGTCAATCGATTGACTGGCACCCAATTAATTTGTCGGCCCAATCGATTTATTTCTTGGTTGCGAATTGATTTGTTGGGCCAAACAATTAATTGCTTGGCAGCCAACTGACACTTTAGTGCAAACAACTGAATCACCACGTATCTCGATACAGCAACTGATTATTTTTCTCCGTATAGTTGACGTTACAATACGATTCGTTACAATATATTAGAAATTATATAGTTTTTGGACACCTGACTTATTGTATGCGGCGATACTGGTAAATTTCGAGCCAGCGGCTATCAAAGCTTTATTTTATTTTGTGTCAAACTGCCTCAAGCTGCACGCTTTTTTGTTGAATGACTGACCGCTGAACTGTTGTACTTTGTATCTTTTACTTGTTGGAGTGCCGCATATCCTGTATTTATTTATCTT
Organism: Ichneumoninae sp. A BG-2022a; assembly: GCA_030522665.1. NCBI lineage: Eukaryota > Metazoa > Arthropoda > Insecta > Hymenoptera > Ichneumonidae > Ichneumoninae sp. A BG-2022a. The sequence goes on from JAPYZC010010922.1 coordinate 5,275, forward strand.
TGTACTAAATTTGTAAGAAGCCTCCCCTCGCAAAAAGGGCCTGTTTCCCTCATATGCAATAAACTATTCTATTCTATTCTATATATTAGGAATTAATAGTCGTTCTATCAGCTTATGAAGCAAATAAACATTTTTCTTCGTCCTTGATAAAATTTCTTTGATTGGAATAAACTTTTTTTCTGGCTACAGCTCTGGCAATATACGCGAGAGACTCTTGCCGTGAATTTACTTCATTAAGTAAGGACGTGCCGGACGTGCCGGTAACGTTCGGCGAAAAGAAGAAAAGAAAAAAACTGCTACAAAGGCATCAGCGCGGTGCGTCGCGCACAATGGGGAGCCGTGTTCCTTTCGGCAAGGGTTTTGTGTGTGCAGGAGCGTGGAATGCCGCAAAACCTCACTGCAGCAACTCCGAGGGGGTGTGCACGCTCGTTAGTGGAACCGGCGAGCGTCGTGTCAGACCAGCAACAGAGCGATGCGTCGAGAGAATCGCGCTGACCCCATGACATTTTACGCAACTCGCGTCCGGAGCTACGGGGCCACCGCGTCGCAGGGCGAACGTCGCTGGTCCTCGGCTTCTCGCAATGTCGGCACACGCAGCTTCCGCTGTTTTACGGAAGCTGCGGGCGAGGGGCCGCAACGCGATTTCGTGGCGACCGGTCGGGGACAAATTAACGGAGGGTTCGTCACCAACGTTCTGTGCAAAGGAACTTCGTCTACCGGAGGGCCTTGCAATTTCTCTAGTGCATCATCGACCACTTAGACGATTTATATGACTGCTGGAATCCATTGTAGCAATCTGAAAAAATTGCTGTCGCCTTGTGCGTAACACTGTACACCCGGAAAAATAATTTATTTGACGGCCACCGTTTATTTGGTTTAAGTAAAATATTTATTTAATTTAAATAAATATTTATTTGATTTAAATAAATATTAACTTAATTAAAATAAATAATAGTTGTAGGATAAAGGTATTTATTGACAATAACAGTTGGTCCATACAATCTCTCCATTTGTTGTTAAGTCGCTTATAATAACATTGCCAATGGGCCATCGACCGGAGTCCTTCAGCCCTAAAATAAATATTTATTTTTATCAAATAAATATTTTACTTCAACCAAATAAAGGGAGGTCATGAAATGAATTATTTTTTTGGGTGTAAAAAAAGAGTATCAAACTTTCTGTACTGGACTGGAAGGTTTTATGGATAAACTGGTATATTAACTTTCATGTACAATTGTAATGAAAAATTAATGTTCAGTGCATTAAAAACATTGAAAATATTGTATTTTTAATAATCGACTTTAATTTTACTATAAAAGTACTTTGTTTTTAATAATTCACTTTAATTTCAATGAAAAAGTATATTAATTTTTCATCACAATTGTACATTAAATTGAATGTGCCAGTTTTTGCATAAAAATGTGTAGTCCTGTACCGTAAATTTACGATTTATTTTTGCAATGTACCGATTGCGGTTTAGGGCGCCAGCTGCGGGATTCTCACGTGGAGAATTCCCACATATTTGTGGGAATTTCATGTTTTTTTTACCTGCTCATCACGATTCTGCCACGTTTTTGCGACCAGCTCGACAGAAATTTTAGTGTTAAATCTGGAGCTCGTAAGCAAATCGTAAATCGGAGCTTTTTCGTTCACTGTTTTCACGTAGGGTAGAACGGGGCAAAATGGGGCAACGGGGCAAAACGGGGTTTTTGGGCAAAACGTTATTTTCCAATAATTTTTGGATGCCGAATTCGCCCTATCGGATACATCAGGCTTTTCTGCCCAATTTTGCCATCTTGTCCGATCCAAAAACGGGGTTTTGCCCCACTCTCCCCTATAGAGTCAGGTGTAAATACCTTAAGGCCGGTATTGAGGAGAAATAATAGTTTTTTTTTTGTGCCCCAAATTTCCGTATTCGAATATCCGGTAAACATTTTTAGAGCGCCAAGTTAGACACTGATGAGCTCCGCAAAAGGCTTCCTAAGGCCCTGAAAAGGCCCTCACGAGGCCTAAACATGGCACTCAAAAATTTCTAACAAGATTATAAATGAAAAAGCCCAGATTTAAGATTTACTAACGGGTTTCAGATTTAACCCTCTAACATATCCGTCGAGCCAGGATTAAAAAAGTGTCAGAACCGTGATAGACAGGTAGAAAAAAAATTAAATTTCCATAAATTTTTTGCACCACATGTGAATTCCGCAGCTGGCGTCCCAGACCACAGTCGGCATTCGAGCAAGGCGACGGCGCGTCACTTCGACATTTTCAGATTTTTTAAACCACGAATTTCGTCCGCATCATGCTCAACATATATATAGCATATATATTTTAACTAATTGGTGACCGTGCGTTATAACCACGCGCCCTCAAAATTTCGATATAATACGCTCAATTCATCAAAATTTAATCCTGCAAAGCATTATTATTTCTCGATAATCGAACGTGGACATCCACTGACGCTTATAATGCGGGTCCCCACAGCCTCATTTTGATCCCAACGGTGGAGCGTCGGGCTCTCCTGCGGCCGACAGCGTTAATATTTTTTGTGCCGAGAGAGAGATGCGAGCCTGCGGTCGGAAAAGCTCTCGTCGCGCGGAATCAGGAGCCCGGGGCGCATCGATGTAGAACGTATAATTTCATTACACCCCAGAGATAATAGCTCGCTAATTGATTTCTCCCGCTATCCGTCTCGCTCGCTCCGTTCATTTCCCGGGAATTCTGGTTTGGCATAACGTCCTGTGCGGTATGAGCGCAGCATAAATTGATCGGCATGCGGCGAGAGAGACGGATAAAGAGACGGAGATCGAGCGAACGGACGATCGAACCGTGGAGTGGAGAACGATAAACCGCGGAGATGCCATGAAAATATCCACCGGCATCGGGAGGCGCACCTCCTGCCTACCGACCGTGCGGTTTATACACAATGAACTGCCACTCAAAATTCACGCGTCGGATTACGTCGCGTTTATATTATACGTGGCACACATCACACCGTGAGCGTTTCCCAGTGAATATTTATGCCAAGAGGATGAGAGCTCAGGTATAAAGGACATTGTTTCGAGGGATGCTGCGGCGCGATTCCGGCCGCTGATACGTACCGGCCCAATATGACCCTGTCAAATGTGATTGGCGTTTGGTAACGATGCGGAGCGTGCACTTTCGAAGATGCGAATTATACGCCATCGCGCGCGCGATCTCCTCGCGTGTATCATTGTATTTTTTATCATTTTAGTACTCGTTGCAGGAAATGCGGTTTACTCTCAGTAAACAAGATGTGGTGGGGGTTTTTTGCTTCCTCATAGAGCGAGCTGGACTGTATACATATATAGTACTATGACCAAAGACCTTTGATTATTTTTGAATATCGATAGCATTGAATTTTACCGAAATCTAGCCAAATGATCAGATTTTATGGAATTTTGATTTTTTTGGAATTATCTAATTCGAGTAAACATGGAGGTGTCGAGTTGAAATTTGACACGATAATGGACTATTATTGTACAGTATTTCGTATTAAATTTTGCGAAAATAGAGCTGACCGTTTACATTTTATGAGAATTTGACAAATTTCAATGATTGAAAAAAAAAAATTTCTCGCGTGACACGAGTTTCTCAATCAACTATCACGCTAAGAGGAAAATGAGTTGTAGTTTTGTAATCAGCCGTGAATTTATTACTAAGTGCCTCAAAACGACAGAATGTGCAAATTTCAGTTTGCGATTTTCTAAAAGAAATTATGCGGTAAATTTTGACGGTTTTAATTTTGTCCAAAAAAAAAAAAAAGATGGTAAATAATTTGCACATAGTTTCCTCGTTTATTACAATTTTGCTCATACCTTTCTCTACGAGGACGCCAAAATTGGGAGAAAACTACGTGCAAAATTGTAATAAATGAGGAAATCGTGTGCAAATTATTTTGCACCGTTTTCCCGTGAAGCTAATAAGCCATTGAACCAAATCCTTCAGCCCGTATCCTTGTATTCGACTACGGAGTAGCGCATAAATATAAAATAAAACCTTGTTTGTGGAAGAGACGATACAAACGATTAATAATATTACACTAATAACTTAAGCCAGCGGGTTCGTAGCTCATTTTCCTTTTATTCTAGTAAGGAGATTACTTTAAAAAATACGGTGCGTTGGAAAATTTTGTTTTGGGACGTTGTTTGCTGGGAGCTTTCTAAATAGTGGGACGGTGGATTCGAGATGTAGCTTTATAATTTTATTACTTACAATGTCACATAATTTATATTCCCTTATATATATATGTCTATGTAGTCATACGCCGCTTGTAACCACGCTCGAGATAAAATTTGCATCGTCGAAAAAAATGAAAGAAGAATCGTCGAAAAAAAAGATATACAAATCAGCCAAATTGAACGTAAAATTTCTCCTCGGCCTCGCGTCGCAGTGGTACGAGCGCGTTAATATACGACCCGAAGAGGTACGGACGGATGAAAAAGTAGGTACACCCCAACTGTTAACGCGGTGGCACGGGGGGCGCAACAAAAAAAAAAAAAATATATTTTACGAGCCGGGCGCATGTATATTTCTGCATTTTTAATCTCGCGAATTTTCACACCCCGCGGGAGTCGCGTACACGCTTCGTAAGACACGAGCTTGTTACTCTCAGCCGACTCTTGCGTGTATATTATATGTCCGTATACCGCGTATAATTCGCATGCGTATTGGAGAATATTTGTTGTAGGTGTTCAAATGGTCGGAGACCGGGTGCGTTAACATTGCATCGAACGAAACGGGCGCGCTCACAGTGAAACAAAAAAAAAACCGAAAAAAAATCTATAGATGTCGATCAATTGTTCACCCACTATATTTGGTTCGTGTACTAGAGGACAGCGGGGCAAAATGGCACAGCGGGGTAAAACGGGATAATGAGACACAAGGCAATTTTCCAATAACTTTAGCATGGTGGTGATGATGGTACGTGGGGCAAAACGCGGTTGATAATCCGGATGTATAGTTGGGACAAAATGGGGCATCCAAAAATTATTGTAAAATTGAGTTTTGCCCTCACTATCCCGTTTTGCCCCACTTTCCCATTTTGTCCCACTCTCCCCTACGTATATTCGACTTCTAGACGCGTATGGAATATATTTGTTGTGGTCGATCAAATAGTCGGAGACCGAGTGCGTTAACTTTTCATCGAAAAAAATGCGGGCGCTCTCAGTGTAAAAAAAAAAAAACAAAACAAAACAAAACACAGAAAAATCTGTAGATCTCGATCAATCGTTCACCGATCATATTTGGTCCGCATACCACGTACAATTTGTCTGCAAACGTATACGGAGCATATTTGTTGTGGGTGTTCAAATGGTCAGAGACCGGGTGCGTTAACATTGCATCGAACGAAATAGGCGCACTCTCAGTGAAACAAAAAAAAAACCGAAAAAAATCTATAGATTTCGATCAATCGTTCACCGACTATATTTGGTCCGTGTACCACGTTTAATTCGCTTCTGAATGCGTATGGAATATATTTGTTGTCGTCGTTCAAATCGTTGGAGACCGAGTGCGTTAACTTTCCATCGAAAGAAATGTGGGCACTCTCAGTAAAAAAAAAAAAGAAAAATCTATATATTTCGATCAATCGTTCACCGATCACATTTGGTCGGTATACCACGTATAATTTGCCTGCAAACGAGTACGGAACATATTTGTTGTGGGTGCTCAAGTGGTTGAAGACCGAGTGCGTTAACTTCCCATGGAAATAAATCTGCGCGTGCTCATTGAAAAAAAAAACCATCTATAGATCTCGATCAATCGTTCACCGATCATATTTGGTCCATATACCACGTATAATTTACCTGCAAACGCGTACGGAGCATATTTGTAGTGGGTGATCAAGTGCTTGGAGACCGAGTGCGTTAACTTTCCATCAACAGAAATCTGCGCGCTCTCAGTGAAAAAAAAAAAAAAAATCTATAGATCTCGATCAATCGTTCACCGATCATATTTGGTTTGGTATATTCGGTTTGGTCGGTATACCACGTATAATTTGCCCGCAAACGTGTACGAAGCATTCTTGTTATGGGTGTTCAAGTGATTGCAGACCGAGTGCGTTAAGGAGGGAGTCTCGCTGCGCGCTGACTCCGCATAAGTTCGACAACAATAACAGAAAATTGCAAGTACTTCTTGATGGTGTAAAAATCTGAAAAAAAATCATGTATACTAAAGGTACTGAGAAGATTAATTTCGCATGATAATAATTGCAAAATGTTATTAACAAATTCATCAAAAAATTAATCGGTTAACAAATTACCCGGCAACAAAACTTTTTCTTAATGAAAATGATTCGTTTATTTTTCTGAATACGTATGAAGTTTTTCAGATTTTTAAGTAATCGTTGATTTTTTTTTTTTTATAGAACAAAACTCCCTTAAGTACTTGCACTTTTCTCTTATTGTTGTCGAACTTATGCGAAGTCAGCGCGCAGCGAGACTCCCTCCTTAAGTTGACATGGAAAGAAATCAGCGCGCTGTCAGTGAATAAAAAAAAAATTCGTAGATCTCGATAAATCGTTCACCGATCATATTTGGTAAGGTCGTAATAACTGAAATTACGAGATCACCCACCGTGCCCGGGTCGCGGGTTACGACGAATCGATTACACACGATCAAATGCATTAGCGGTGGTCCTACGAGGTCCTCGTAGCAGGTGGGTACGGCTCCTGCGTGGGATCTGGGTTATGGGATTTCCGGCGTTTCGCTCCTGATTCGAATCCATGATGGTACCCGGGCATTATTGAGATAGACGCGAACTCTCGCGAAATTGGTCCACGATAGAGCGGGTAGGTTGCACGCGCACGGGCGGAGCGAGCCCGAAGGACGGAGTGTATGCGTCCTCGAGATCCCCATTACTTGCCGGGCTGTTAGCGGTAAGTGCATCGGCTATATATGCGGACATTGCGCTTTCCGGGATGTGGGGTAATAACGTCGATTCCTGTGCAAGTACGTCAGCGGCAAGTGCATATTAACGCAACAGCTGTACCAGTCGCAGTCGGATCTTCCGCCACTCGGGCTGCGGCTTTCTCATTGTCCGACATCCGCGATGCCCCGAAAATTCGGTTCGGAGAAAAATCATTCAACTGCGACCAGAAAAAATATTCATTAAAATCAAATAAATTTTTATCCTCAAATTACGTTTATTAAGATAAAGGAAATGTTTACTTGCCTTAACAAAATCTTTATTGCACAGTAAAAAATCATTTCGTAATATCGAAGTGGATAACCGGATAACAGCCACGTTTGTCTTGACGTCAAATATATGAGTTCCTTCGCGCGAATGAACATTTATTTTAAAGTACGAATCTTTGAATACATTTTTTTACTTACACCAAAAAATAGTCGTTATTTGAATCTACATATTAAAAAAAGTTTGTACTTTTTACAAGAACTTCCACAATTTTTTATTTGTTAATTTTCTAGTTTTAGAAAGAAAAGTAGAAACTGAAATGATCAATGACACGGGAAATGACAGGAGAGGTTGACAAACGAGCTTGTCAGTCATTTAACAAAATTATTTTTACTAAACTTCGCATTCCTATTTTACGAAATTATTTTCTCCAGTATATCGTGAAATAAATTAAAAAAAATTATTTCACATGAATATCTGTTCATTACATCCAAATAAACATTATTAAATAATGAGAATAATACTACAAAACAAACAAATATATTAGAAATTAATAAACGCTCTATTAGATTATGAATCAAGTAAACTCTTCGTCCTTAATAAATTTTCTTCGATTGGAATAATTTTTTTTCTAGGCGCGGAGATTCGCTTCGGAGAAAAATAATTTACCAGCCGATTAATTCGTCAGCAACGAATTAAATATTCCCAACACTAACGCAAAAAAAAAACAATTCCCGAGATTGCAACATAAATATTTCATGGGAAAAATTGTAAAAAAATTCACTATCGGTCGTGCAATCGTGCGATACGAATGCAGCCTATTTCGGCGCCCCTCGATACGCGCGAACTACGAGGGTGCATAGTGTAGAAGGCTCTCGCGAGAGCTGCGCGAAGCTAGATACATCCAACGCGCCGTGTTAAAATTTATGAAAACTCAACTGATATAACATTCTTGTATTAAGGTTCATTCCATTTTATAGACGCTCGTAAAGCCCCCGAGTGTATATATTCGCGAGCGGTGAGCGCCAGCAGGTGCGTTATAACGCCCTTATCCGCCCCGGGGGTGGCGGTTGCGGCGCGCGCGGCTGCGTTGTTTGTTCTTAAATAAAAGCCGGAAGTCCAAAGATAACGCGGCTTGCGAAAAACCGCACGAACAAGCGACGCTCGTCTCTCGCCCTGCGTGTCGCGAATCTTCGTCGTCGTCGCGTTATCCGCGGAAACGGCGCAACTTTTCGGGAAACGCACACTTCCTCGGCTCGCAAAGTACACTCGAAGAATTCTCGCCGCACCGCGCTCGACGCTATTCGCGGATCGCAGGTTTGGCAAAAGACAATGCGAGTAGCGAATTATTCGCCATCGATCTTGTCGCCTGAAAAACATTCCGCACACGCTGAAAAAAAAATGACATAGTAAATACATCAATACTGACTTTTTACCACAAAAAATAGTTCCCACATTTTATATTTTATATTTTATATTTTATATTTTATATTTTATATTTTATATTTTATATTTTATATTTTATATTTTATATTTTATATTTTATATTTTAT
>JAPYZC010010942.1:0-11976 GCA_030522665.1 Ichneumoninae sp. A BG-2022a
TTTTTTTCAGATTTTTGCACCATCAAGAAGTACTTGCAATTTTCTCTTATTGTTGTCGAACTTATGCGAAGTCAGCGCGCAGCGAGACTCCCTCCTTAACCCTACATAAGTCACATCTTTATCCCCACTCTTAGGTTCTGCCGTAGGAACGCGCGGCCCCCACTCCGCGTCCGGTAGTCCCGTTCCGGTGTGACTTACAGAGGGTTAACCGCGGTTCCTTCTTTTTATTTCACTGAGTTTCTGTTAATTTTTGTTTCTCGCTTATTTCTGTTATTGTTCTTTCGAGCTTGGCCATATTTTTTTTATTTCCCATCCGTACAGTAGATTACACAACACTAACCAATACTATTCTATTCTATTCTATGAAACATGACTTGGTTTATTAAAACGCTCAATTAACCGAACGTTTGCACGAAACGTGCAATGTTCGTTGCTCGCTGCGGTATCGCGAGAAACGAGCGTCCTTCTAGAGTATTCAAGGGCGTTTTCCATTTTCCAGTACTCCGGCTTTAGTTTGAAAAATGAACGTCGATTCACTTCAAACTGGCCTCTTTACCACACGGAGATGTCGGACAGATTCAGTCTGTAAGAAAAACACTGTAATTTATTTTCTTTTGGGTGTTTTAAAATTTCGGGTCAGACGCTAATTGTCAACGCCTCCATTCGACACCCGAGCTGAAAATTCGATTCTCCCGAGAAAATTTTAACACTTGGAAACAAAAAAAATGGATTACAGTTTTCGAAGACGTTTTACATCGCTTTTACATGAAAATTCGGGCAATAGGAACACATTTTTCGATCACTAGGCATTAATAAAATGTCAGTCTCAGACAAATTATTGTTGTGATCCTTTTTACCCCAAGAGGCCAATTCCACAATTATCAGAAGGGACTTTTTTCTACCTCTCAAAACCAACGCACGGTTACGAACGATTTTTCAACATCTGCATCCATACATTTTTTTAAAATGCTTAAAAACAATTTTTTTTCCTTAAATATAAAAAATGTACACATTTTCTTTACCATCGGCACTCTGACTCCCGCTTTACTGTTAATTGCACATTCGAAAAATGTGTGAATAATAACGGACTCGACTCGCATATGCTAATGTGATTCTGTTGTGATATCAGATATCTGATATCACAACACTATAATAAGTATACATATATATATGTATAGTTAAAATATTTTTGAAGCAGATTATATAAGTTACTAATTTTTTTTCTGTAAATATTAATAATAATAATAATATTTTTTGTTTAAATTTCCACAGACAAGAATTGCTGAAGTGGAACGGCTGGGGCTACAAGGATTCCGAGTTCAGGATAAATGAGAAGAAAATAATCGAGTTCACCGGAAACCGGTACGAAGCTGCTCGTCTTTACCAGTTTGCTTCGTGTATTTCTCGTGTGCTTCGCTCGCGTCACAAAACTCAAAAATCCGAGCATGATTTGCCGAAGAATGAAAAAGAAAAAAAAATCACGTCGAGGAGCCAAGGTCCGAGAGGATTTCCATTATCGAGGACACACTCTTTGCCACGGCGATTTCGAGTGCCGGCGTAGTTCGTAGATCCTCGATCCCTCGTCGAGACTCTTTCGTAACTCCCGAGCAAACAAACCTCGCCGTTCTCACCGGTTAATGGTAATCCCGGGTACACAAAAGGTGCGCGGCACGCGAGACGAAAAATTATCACCGACGAGGCCTCGTCGTCGTACTATCGATGTGCTCGTCGGTGTAATTTCATGTAAATATTATACACACGAGCACGAATCATATTATAAATGATGTACGGAATTATATTTTTTTCGCTTCTTTACTTCTCTTCTAGCAACGAAAGAGTAATTTTTTTTATTAATTCAAAAACATTTGACGTAATATCCAATTGTTTGAGAGTGACAACAGTCGAGGTCTATGTTAATTTTTCAATAATGGCACTTGGAATTCTTGAATAGATGCTCACCTCTGCACTCTCTCGACTATTCAAACATTTAAAAGAAATGTATTCATTTTACACAAATACTAGCAGATTTGTGAGGCTCTTTGACGCCAGGCACTCACGAAAATATATTTTCTGTTTCGGTTAAAAATCATAAGGATGTTCAATGTGAATTGTATGAGAGCGTGTGTCAGAACAAACACGAAATCTTTATTATTTTATATTCTTTATTTTTTAAGTCCGTTGGTCTTTTCTGTAATGCGAGTCCAGGGTCCGCGATTTTTTTTTCTGGAATAATCGAAAAATTGAGTCGATTCGAAGTCGAGGCTTTCTCGATTATCCATGGGAAGGTTCGTTAGTATCGCTGTAAGCATCTACGACAGCGTCGGTGAATGTCTGTGAGTGTCCGTGAGTGTAAGTGTGAGAGGGCAGACATTCAAAAATATTGAACGACTTTCGTTTATATATTTAATTATTTTTTCTTTTATAAGATTTAGAATATAAAAAAATATAATACGTATTATTATATGTATATATTTTTAATTTTTACTTTTTTCTCATATTTTGCAGATATCCGATCGGTAATCTTGAACTGCCGTACTTCACAGAATGGGTAAAAGACGTGCTGGGTGTCGATATCAGCAAGAGACAACCACCGCAGCCGCTTCCCAATTCTTATCCGGAATCGGTGCTGCACGAGGATTTCGTCGCGGCTATTGCGGAAGCGAAGATCGATTACTCGACGGACGGTGCCGATCGGCTTTTCAGAGGACACGGGCACACCCTGAGGGAAATGGTTCAGCTCAAACAGGGCAGCTTCGAGAGGATACCCGACATTGTTGTGTGGCCAAGTAGGTCTCGATGACTGATATCGAAAGTTACCCGAAATTTTATTCAGAAGTACAATACTTTTGATCTGCCTAAATATTGTTGGATCGAATTCCAATGGAAGCAAAATATCCCGAACGAACGCAAGATTATTACCGATAGGTCGAGTAAAGTACGAAAAAACATGGCAATAATTTAATGAAAAATGCTCAGATTTTTCGTTTCAATAAACTGCCCCGGGAAAATAAAAAATCACTGCCAATATGTGGCTAAATTAAATTTACTGCAATTTTTTCAGATTTTTAAGTAATCGTTGATTTTTGTTCTTTTAAAAAAAAATAAAAAATCAACGATTACTTAAAAATCTGAAAAAATTCATACGTATTCAAAAAATAAACGAATCATTTACATAAAAAAAAAGTTTTGTTGCCGGGTAATTTGTTAACTAATTAATTTTTTGATGAATTTGTTAATCACATTTTGCAATTATTATTATGCAAAATTAATCTTCTCAGTATCTTTAGTATACATAATTTTTTTCAGATTTTTACACCATCAAGAAGTACTTGCAATTTTCTCTTATTGTTGTCGAACTTATGCGAAGTCAGCGCGCAGCGTATCCGTACCAATAATCATAGATAGTTCTCAATTTTTTTTTTCGTCCTCATTCACATCCACATGACCAGTCGGGAAGTAAGGCACTTTTAATCAAATTAAAATAATATTAAGTAATTATATATAAGAAAAAAATCTGCCGAAATGAATTGAATATTGTTGCTATCGAGAAGTCGAACCCCTCGGCAGCCTTCCATGACGAATATTTCCGTTGGCCATACACGTATTGTTATCTGACGACGAAGTTTCGCTTTCCCCAACGATCGCTGATTCTCGAAGGGCGTCTCGCTCCACCGGCCATAAATAACGAAAAAAAAAAATGTTCAATTCCCTCGAAGGTCGGAGAGTTCACCACACGAAACGCCATATGTCGTTTCAATCGAACTTATTCGACGTGGAAACACCTGGTGCAACTTCCTTCATCGTTGCACTTTTCTAGATAAGCGGTATCTGAGCTAATAAATAGTCAAGCAAAAAAAAGAAAAAAAAAAAAAAACGAACGAGGCCAGCTTATCTGGTGACACAGTGAGTACTGACTTGCACATATCGTCAAAATACGCGTCAACGTACATTACCACAAATTTAACGAACAAACGAAAGAAATACGAGGAAAAAATAGTTACAGCAATTTATTGAAACAACAAACAAGGCGTACTACTATTTTTATAATGTTACAGTTAAACAAAAAAAATCGTATTTCTCAACTGGTCAATACTTTCCTATGTAAAAATAAGGAAAAATATTAATTTTTTTAATCTTAAAAAAAAGGTACACTCCCAAACGACGAAAAAAGTTTATGTCATATTCTGGCGGAAAAAAACATTTTCTACGTTGCGTTAAATATTCCAACATCCTTATTAGAAAAAAAAATTAAACAGCTATTGAAGGAGATAAAAATAACATAATAATCTGATAACAGATAGTATTATTAATGTTTAATAGTGTTATTAAACATCAAAATAATTAGATTATTAATTGATTTAAAAATAAAAATTAAATGATTGATAAAGATTCTTCGCCAGAGTCAATATGAAACTTCTTTCGAATACTCGCAGATCTCCGAGTTCATCGGAAGTGGCGAGAATACCAAAAAAAACGAATCGACGATGAAATAAAAAAATAAACAAAAGTGTTGGTCAATTTATATTTATTTTCATGTTTTATTTTATTTTTTTTGCAGAATGTTCTAAAGATGTGGAGACAATGATAAGATTGTGCGTCGAACACGGAGCAGCATGCATACCCTTCGGCGGTGGTACGAGCGTGACTCGAGGAACGTCGTGTCCGACCGACGAGAGAAGAACCATAGTGTCGTTGGATACGTCGCAGATGAACAGAATTTTATGGATCGACCGAGATAATCTTTTGGCATGCTGCGAGTCCGGAATCATCGGGCAGGATATGGAGCGAGAACTCCGTCTACGGGGACTGACCACCGGTCACGAGCCGGACTCTTATGAATTTTCTAGGTAATACAATACGCGAAAAAAACAATAAGGTAAACGGCTCAGTTTCCGCCGCTGTCCCAGTTACCGCCATTAATCGCAATTTATACTAATAATAAATACAGTGTACGTTAAAAACGAACGAAATTGACGGCATGTGGAAAAGCGGTTTACTCTTGATTAATGCCGCGATACGTATATTTTTAATAAAATATTCCCTTTAACAATTGAAGATGGCGAAACTGGGCCTAAAGCTGGCGGAAACTGGGCCGTTTACCTTACGTACATTGAAAAATACGAGATATTGTCGTCTCGGAATTTCCTTTAGGCGAGAATTTTCGGTACAAAAGATACCTCTACGAAATTCTGAGACATTTACCTTTAAGAAAAAACGCACACTTGTAGACGTTAATTTATACAAATTTTTAAGTAACCGAGGTGAAGCTGTTTACACAGGTGTGGAATTGTGTCACCGAAAAATGTTTGACCTCGGTTTTGACGAGAATACGTAGAGAGGTCCAACATTTTTTGTTTTGCATAATGATCTTACTTTGGACTTGGGTAAAAGACGATGTAGGAGGAAGGGCCTGAGAAAATATTGGTACCTGACTGAACGCGAAATTTTTGTAGTTAGCTCGATAGACAGACGTTCGCTGAAATTAAAAAAAATATTTTTCAAATATCTCGATTCCAACAGCCTCGGTGGTTGGGTAGCGACCCGAGCGTCGGGCATGAAAAAGAACACAGGTGTGGAGTTGTGTCGCCGAAAAATGTTTAACCTCGGTTTCGACGAGAATACGTAGAGAGGTCCAACATTTTTTGTTTTGCATAATGATCTTACTTTGGACTTGGGTAAAAGACGATGTGTAGAAAGAGGAGGAAGGGCCATATTGGTACCTGACTGATCGCGAAATTTTTGTAGTTAGCTCGATAAACAGACGTTCGCTAAAATTAAAAAAAAAAAATTGACAGGTGTGGAGTTGTGTCGCCGAAAAATGTTTGGCCTCGGTTTCGACGAGAATACGTAGAGAGGTCCAACATTTTTTGTTTTGCATAATGATCTTACTTTGGACTTGGGTAAAAGACGATGTCTAGAAAGACGAGGAAGGGCCTGAGAAAATATTGGTACCTGACTGAACGCGAAATTTTTGTAGTTAGCTCGATAGCCAGACGTTCGCTGAAATTTTTAAAAATATTTTACAAATATCTCCAACAGCCTCGGTGGTTGGGTAGCGACCCGAGCGTCGGGCATGAAGAAGAACACGTACGGCAACATCGAGGATCTCGTGGTGCGCGTCCGGATGATAACGGGTCGTGTGGACTCGCCGGAGCTGGTGCTGGAGCGGGGGGCCCAGGTCCCCAGAACATCAACCGGTCCGGATTTCGACCACGTAATCCTCGGCAGCGAGGGAACCCTGGGCGTCGTCACCGAGGTGGTGCTGAAACTGCGTCCGGTACCGAAGGTCGTCAAGTACGGCAGCGTGGTCTTCCCGAACTTCGAGAGCGGCGTCAGGGCGATGCGCGAGGTGGCCCGGCGTCGTTGCCAGCCGGCGAGCATACGGCTGATGGACAACGAGCAGTTCAAGTTCGGCCAGGCCCTGAGGCCCGAGCACGGCTGGGGCGACTACGTGATGCAGATATTCAAGCACGCTTACGTCACCAAAGTCAAGGGTTTCAGCTGGGACAGCATCTGCGTGGCGACGCTCTTCTTCGAGGGCCAGGACGCCGCGGAGGTCGCCGCCCAGGAGAAGAGGATCTACGCCCTGGCCGCGGAGTTCGGCGGTCTCGCGGCCGGCGAGACGAACGGTGAGCGCGGCTACACGCTGACCTTCATAATCGCCTACATAAGGGACCTGGGACTCGAACACGGCGTCCTCTCGGAGTCCTTCGAGACATCGGTCGCCTGGAGTCGAGCGGCCTCGCTCTGCCGAAACGTCAAGGCCCGGGTCAGCCGTGAGTGCCGAGAGCGCGGTATAGTTCACTACCTCATATCCTGCAGGGTCACCCAGACCTACGACGCCGGCTGCTGCATCTACTTCTACATGGCCTTCAACTACCTCAATCTCGAGAAGCCCGTCGAGACCTACGAGGACATCGAGGAGATCGCCAGAGAGGAGATCCTGGCGAGCGGCGGTTCGATCTCCCATCATCACGGCGTCGGCAAGATGAGGGCGCGGTTCTATCCGGAGGCCGTCGGTGACGCGGGAGTTTCGCTCTACCGCGCGACGAAAGCCCATCTCGACCCTCACAATGTCTTCGCCGCTGGGAATCTCGATCCTCTGTGGAAAGCCAAACTCTAGAGTTCCTTCGATCGGACGTCGGGGCGAGAGACCTCTGACGACGATCATTAATGCGATGCGAGACCACCAGACCCGTGCTCGGTCGGTAATGAAAACTGTAATTATTTTTTTTTGGCTGTGTTAATTGGATATATCAATCTTGCTATAAGAATTTGTTTTTGACGGTAAATGTTTGGGCCATATTAGAAAAAAGAAATTAAGCACAGTTTTTGTTACGGACCGGGGTATTTCACATGAACACGAGAGAAATTGGGGAAAACATTGGTGGGTTCGGCTCGAGGACGGGAGGATAGACTGGAGTGCGGAGTGATTGGTTTACGCAACGCCGACGAAATTTCTGTCACTACGGACACCTCCAACCGTGTGAAACGGGTTAATGGAGAGACGGTGAATAAACCAGAGCCGATGGGGTGTTACGACGATGATGAAAAGACCCTGTCGAAATACATCTGAAGGCGCGTCTGGCAGAGACACGCAAAATTATTTAAGACGATGTAAAACTTCCTTTCGTCTGGTTGACCCGTGCTCAGTCGGTAAAAAAAACCTGTAATTTATTTTTTTCATGGGTGCTGAACTTTTTTTTGAGGAGGGTGAATTTATCGGCGTTTAATGAACTGGTGGATGAATAAGCTCAAATAATCAGTGTTACTTGAGTTTAGCCCAAAATGTTGAGGTTCCTTGAAAAAGTATGGATTACGGTTTTTGTTACCGACTAAGTCTGTTTCACTTTACCTCAAAGATGTTTTGCCTATAACGGAAATTACCCTGATAACCAAAGTATCACAGCGGATATTCTGGAATTTTTTTTTATTGGGGCACATTCGATTTTGTCAACAAATGTTCGACGACGGTATTTTTTACCAGTGGTATTTTTTAAAATGTTGACGATGTCATTCCAAACCACATAACGGTTTCATGTTGGATAGCTTTGACTTACCATTTCAGATCACAAAGACACTTTTTTTGCTATGTATCGTCGTTAATCCTATGTTTATTTGATTACTAGCGATACCTCTCAGCCTACTTTCTTCCCGTGGTGTCTTTGTCAAATTAGTATGTCAAGCGAGTCACATAACGTATTTTTATCGCATCCATGGCAGGGCATTTTTTTTTACAGTAACGCTGTAAACTCGTAAACGATTTGAATCCTCGACTATAGGTAACTGTTTTACCGTCACCCACTTCACCGACGTTAATAATTATTTACAAGCAACGATTTACAAGCACATCGGCGACTCGAATAAAATCATGTCGACTTTTTGATACATACATTTCTCTGGCGCGTCGCAATCTTCGGATCTGAAAAATTGCGTGTCTCTGTTAAACGCACGCTCAGTTTTACTCGAGGATGGCGGAAATGGCGGTCGGAAAGATAACAAAAAAATACGCGAGTGTTACCAAATAGCTAATTGAAAACTCACGTCATAATCTCACTTTTTGGTACAAATACGGAATTGTAATTGCATTGACCATTTTTATATAAGTTATTATAATTAAAGAGAGAAATAAAGAATAATGAACGAAAGAGTGAGCTTGACACTGGAACACCCGACAGAGTCTTCTTAAATTAATCTTCGTTAATTTATTTTTACTTATGAAATCTCGTCTTAATTCTTTTTTTATATATAATTCTTACCGAGCGTTCCAGTGTCAATGCCGTTTTATCATTACCAACTGTTGGTATCCTATCGTACTCGAGATAATTCAAGGCCTCATTGAAGGTCGGTACGTGCAGTCTCGGTCGATAAAACAGTGAAAAAACCAGTCATTCCGTTATTCAACGCGTCGTTTTTCGCACTCTCGATGACATGCGGGTATTTTTCATTGAATGGTATTTTTTTTTCACCGATCGTTCTTCTCAATGCTGGTTCTCGCTGGATTTCAGCGTCGAGAGAAACGAGTCGAGATCGTACTCGTCGTCGTACTGCTGTTGTTCCCATAGTTCAGGTAGAATCTCGAGTACCGATCTGCTCACACCGGGCACACCGCTCGAACCTCGGCCTCCGCCCACGTCGTTTGCAAAATTTGTCTTGGCTTCTTTTCCGTTGTCCAGGGAAAAAAGATCCAATAGCTGAGCAAAAAAATGAATAAAGCAATGAATTACTAATCGTTAGATCGTAATAATTTTAATTTCTAAAATCATTTAATATTTATAGAAATAATTAATAATAATTTAAATCGAACTTAAAGATCGAAAAAATGAACGAAATCTATTGAAAAAAAAAATAAATAAATAATTTGCAGAAAATATTAAAATCTGCTCTAAATTATATCGTCAATCATAGGTAACTAAAATCGGCAGTTTACCTGTTCGGTTCCCATAGTCTGGAGGGACGCATTTTCCGGCGAGATAACAGTGTTCGCCGTGTGTAATTTGAATTTCTGGAGTCCCATTATCTTCTCCTCGACGGTGCATCTCGTTATTAGTCGGTAGACGTTCACGACTTTTTTCTGACCAATTCGATGAGCCCGATCCATGGCTTGAAGATCTTTCATCGGATTCCAGTCGTGTTCGACGAATATGACCGTGTCGGCACCGGTGAGATTGAGTCCCAGACCGCCGACTTGTGTGGTGAGCAGTAGAACGTCTATCGACGGATCTGCGTTGAAACGAGCGACAACTGCGTGTCGCTGCGTGGCCGGCACGCTACCGTCGAGTCGCAGATACGTAACGGTCGGTAGATGAACGCTGAGAAGATCTTTCTCGACGATGTCGAGCATCGCCTTCAATTGACAGAATATGAGAGCTCTGTGCTGGCTGACCAACTGCTGTTGCGGAGGGGCCTGATGACCGTCAGCCATCGAGCTCGGCAGCATCGACGCGCTCTTGTGAGACTGCTGGGATCCGAGCTGTTGCTGAGGTTGACCGATTCCACAGTCGAGCAGTAGTTGCTTCAGTGCTGGCAATTTAGCGGCGATCTCGATGTCCGTAAGGGTCGTCTGCTGTTGTTTTATCTGAGCGCAGACCTGGAGAAAGAACCATAACTTTTATCCATTTGACCTTTGAACACTTGACCATTTGATCATTTGACCCTTTAACGATTTGATAATTTAATTTTTAACCGTGTGACGTCTCGGCCACTTGGCCATTTGATTATTCGATCATTTGTCCATTTATCGATTCTCAGATGTAACCATTTAAACAATTAAACAACCCTAAGTATTGATAGATTTACCGTTTGATACTGGGGATGGCGAGGGCTGAGGACCAACTTCGGATGATTGCACACGTTACGGAGATAGCGGAGCGCGTCGAAGACGTGACCTCGTGGCGAATTGTTCGTTGTCGATTGAGAGCTCGTATTGTTCATCAGCGTCGCCGAGTGTCGTGTACGGAAGTCCTCGTAGAGACTGCGCTGAATCGGCGAGAGATCGCAGTAGTAGTCCTGAGTTATCTTCGGCGGTAGATCCTGAAGAACGTCCTCCTTGTTACGTCGCAGAAGGAACGGCAAGACCTACAGCAGAAAGACAATCGCGTGTTTAAAATAAAAAATAATAATAAAATAAAAAAATAATAATAAAATATAATCATTGCTTTGGTTTGGTTTGGTGGAGCGATACGAGCACCCAGTCCTGATGGACCATTGTACTCGGGCCTTTTGGGGCACTCGCGATGCCTTAAGGAGGTTGGAGCGAGTGGTGTTCATTTTGCCTAAATTCGAGAAATTCGGACAAGAATTGCAAACACTTCCCAATGTTATAAAAATCTGAAAAAATTTTCATCAAAATATGTGGTAACTCAACTTTTTTTTTTTAAATAAAAATAATTCGTTCATTTTTCGGAATACGCATGAATTTTTTCAGAATTTTATCTTTATTTTGATTTCTCTTGTTTTTTACATGGAAAAATGTGCAAAAGTCAAAATAAAGATAAAAATCTGAAAAAAATGCATATATATTCCGAAATGTGAACGAATCATTTTCATTAAAGAAAAAAGTTGAGTTACCACATATTTTGATGAACAATTTTTTTTCAACAATTTGTTAATAACATTTTGAAATTATTATTATGCAAAACGAATCTTTTCAATGCCTATAATAAGTACGAATTTTTTCAGATTTTTATAACATCGGGAAGTGTTTGCAATTCTTGTCCGAATTTCTCGAATTTAGGCGGAATGAACACCACTCGCTCCAACGTCCTTAATTGTCCACGTTGTGTTCCCCAGACGCGGAACACAACCGACAGGCGTTGTTCGGATCTTTCTTGACTTGACACCTTTCTTTGTAGGGATTACTGGTTACACAGGGTATCATGGTCAGTCCCCCGTCCCCCAGCATCCCTTCTCGGGGTTACCGGTAGCACAGGGTGTCCTGGTCAGTCCCCCGTCGCCCAGCAGGCCTTCTTTGGGGTAGCCCAGGGTATCATGGCCAGTCTCCCCCCTGTTCCCAGCGGCCGCTTGTTGGGATTGCCGGTAGCCAGGGTATCATTACCTAGTTCCCCGTCCCCCAGCATCGCTATCTGTAGTCAAGCTAGGGAAAACATGGTCGACCTCCTCAGAGCCCCAGGTTAAGACCATATGAAACACCCCCCTCCCCGTCCATCCCGGGCTCAGTCGGTATCAAAAACTGTAATCAACTTTTCTCACGGGATCTCGCATATGCGGTCAAAAGAAAAGTCTCATGGGAAGCCGAAATGATATTCACTTCCGATGAGACTTTTCTTTTCACCGTATATGCCAGAATCCATGAGAAAAGTTGATTACAGTTTTTATTACCGACCGCGGTATTGCACATGCTCTTAAGGAGGCAGTTGAAAGTATTCTAGGATAGTCGCCTGGAATCCTAGAAGCATCGTTATGACGCACCATACCCCGGTGCCATGAAGCCCGAGCACGATAGCTTACACTCTG
>JAPYZC010010963.1:0-10126 GCA_030522665.1 Ichneumoninae sp. A BG-2022a
AAAAAACACCCTTCGATAGTTACGCGTATTTTTTTTTTTTACCATGGATTTTTAACGGTGAAATGCCTTCGAGTTCTGTTCATTGGTTACCTCTTGTTGTTACTCGTTTTTTTTTATCGGTGGTTCGGCATGGTATATTTTTACAATTCTTTTTTTCTTTTTGCTCACCTGACTGCCGAGACCTAATATGAATAGCACGAGGAAAAAGAGTACCGGAAATAATGTTCTTTGAGCTTCCAGCGCAAATTTTTTTATGTCGAATATTGAGCTCCGAGTACGAGGGACGGATTCGCTCAACAGCTTATCACACTACCAATAAAGCGAAAAAACACCCTTCGATAGTTACGCGTATTTTTTTTTTTTGTTTTTTAACATGGATTTTAACGATGGAACGCCTTCGAGTTCTCTTCATTGGTTACCTCTTGTTGTTACTCGTTTTTGTAAAACGAGTAACGTTCGTTTTGTAATTGTAAAAATGTACCGTGACGAACCACCGATAAAAATCGGTGGTTGGTCACGGTACATTTCTACAATTTTTTTTTTTTTTTGCTCACCTGACTACCGAGACCAAGTATGAATAGCATGAGGAAGAAGAGTACCGCCCAGAGATTCGGAAGTGGCATCCTGACGACCGCCTCCGGATACGCGATGAAAGCCAGTCCGGCCCCGCTCTGGACAACTTCATCGATCGGCATGTGCATCTGACCCGCCAGATAGCCCATCACTGAGAATATCACGAAACCCGCGAAAATTGAGGTAAAGAGATTCGTCAACGTGACGAATATGGCGTCCCTGGTGACAGAGTTGTAAAGACAAACACAGAGCAGAGAGATAACATTCGCTTGGGACCCGAGAGCGAATGAGCGAGAGTATGAGCGAGTGAATGGTAGGAAAGCGGCCGAAGCTTGATGCGGGCGTGTAAGGGAGGATGGGGTAAAACGGACCCGCGCTTCCAATTTTTGATGAGACTTTTCGTTCTTATGCAACCGATGTAACGTTTTGCCCCGCTCAACCCCAGTGTATGCTTATATATAACTCGCCGAGTAGACGGAAAATAAGACCGTCGGTGAAACGGGAGTGGAATCTGATATTATTTTCGTACACGACGAATTTTTCGAGAATGAACCGTAGAATTTCAGAAGAGCGAGACGGCTCGCTTGCGCTCGTCCTCGTTCTTGTCAAGTTACATAGGACACGTCGTTTCCTCCTCCGACATGGGATAACCGAAGAATGACTCTGTAAAAGTCCACGAATCTCTCGTTCGCCTCTGGGCTTTACATCTCAGTTACTCGGGCACGGCTGTGTAACTCGTATCCCCCTCTCGTGGAATTTACTTAAAGCGTCTTGATCGACAATTAGCCCCTACACGTGTTAACACTCTCACGGCGACTCCTCCCCTATTTTTAGCAATTTTTCAAGAGTGAAATTACCCACGGGAATTTCGTACGCGGTCGTTCTTGCACTCTAATTCCTCTTAATCCCTCAATTTTTAGTCTTTCGTTGCTCGAATTACAATGCAGATCTCGTTAACCCGGGAAAGAAACAAAATCGGATAACGACGAAATTAGAGTATGGATGTCTGATTCGAACGATTAAATCGAACAAGCGCGACCCCACTCGTCCGATAAAAATATTATCGTGTTTCTCGTATACCCTGTGTTCTTAATCCGCGCGTTTCGAAAATAAGGTTTTCGAAGCAGAAGTCGCGTCACAGAATTTTTTATTTAATGTTTTCATGGAATTGTCACGAATGGAGCTGCTGGAAGAAACAAGTGAATAAAGAAACATGAGAAGGTGGGTAAACGAACGTGACCCATACAGTTAACATGTATTTGGAATTCAGCTCGAATGTGGCCCGCGCCGAAAAGGATGAATTAAAGAACACATGGATAGCGTTAATTTAGCTTAACGAACGTTTATGTTCATTCTCATAAATTATCTTTCTCTATCCCGCTTGGTCTGAGAACGAGGGCATCATCGCGGAAAGGGCAAAGTTTACGAGGTAAATGGCGTTATATCTGGGTCACTTCAGTTTTGTTTCGCCGATAGAATGAGCGAGAGGGACGGGGAGGGAGCCGGTTTTATGGAAAATTCACTGGAACAATTTACCGAACCTTGGATTTCACAAACGAGCGTCACCGCCGAGACGAATCTGGAATACGTAATAATAGGTACCATTCTTCACATATGCATGAATGGCGCAGCAAAGTGTCGCCGTCGGTATTTCCTGTTCTGGTAGGACTACGCTTTAACTGTACTACTTCGTGCATCTGTGCGATAGTGGTAGCTGCACCGGTAGTCCCAGTGTTTAACCCCCTATAGAACTATGTCTCTTCGGGTACACACACGTATGTATATATATGTATATATACTAGACTGACGGAACGATCAAAGTTAGTATGTCGTCTCGTAACGCGTCACGTACCTGTTTACCCGGGGAAATGTATTTGCCCGTTGAGCCGAAACTTCGACCCTTGCCGAATTCACCGAGCGATGCGCGATGAGAGTGAGGGAGGAGGATGAGGAGCCGGGGGAGGAGGAGATGAGGCAGATGCAGTTGAAGCAGCTAGCGAAGGTTGTGCCGTTGGGGTACCGGGCCCCGGAGGGCTTGGTTCACGCAGGGGATTTCGTCAGTTTCCTCCGTGCCTTCCACCTCTCACCCGACCCATATACCGTCACGTCGCGTGTATCAAGTAATTTCACAAATCAAATTTACCGAGTGGCTAACGCGCGAGCGCTCTAGCGCGAGACCGGAAACGTGAGAGATAGACGGTCGCCCCTCGGGAGCGAAAAAAATCGCGAAGCTTTTGAGAAATCGATAGTGCGTTCTGAAACCCTCCGTCACGTGTGCCGCACTTCTCGGAGATGAGTGACGCGTGCTTGGGTGCAGGGGAGAGCGGGGCACAATGTGTTAGTGGGCGTCAGTGGGCCACGTTCAATCTCTCAGAGTTTTGTGGTGCATACGTTTGTTGTGTTGAGCCGTGAGCTGAATTGAATTTTCGTCAGCCCTAAGGAAACTTAGATGACAGCTCGTGAAAAAAATATCAAAAATAATAACCGTATTGGAACTCCGGGGAAAATAATTTTCGTCCTTAGAAAAAAATGTAAAAGCTAACATGACTTTAATGAGTCAGACAGATTAATGATCTGTGCGTCACGCAATGCTCATATTGCTGGATATTTAGTTCGATAATTAATGGATTTTTAATATAGGTTCCGGGTCGGATATCATTAAGTAAGGTAAAAGTACCAGTGGTCGTACACCTAAGGGCGAAGTCCCAGTTTCCGTACATGCATGAAAAATCGTATTTGCGTCTCTCTTGCACGCATGCTTTGCGTGGCCACTGGTACGTGTTCGGTCACTGGGACGTTTACCTTAAATAGCTGCTAAATATCTCGAGCACGAACTGTCGAACGTCTGTTCTCTCTGAAATTCTGATCAAGACTGTAGGTGTCTGGTCAATCGACAATATGTATGTTTGTCATTTGTCATACCGAGCTATTACAGCCATCGATGTAATATTGTGTGTCTCAGTCAGACCTCATCTTTGTATTCGTTACAATAAATATCGTTTGTTGTTTGCGAGATACAATGTGTCACTCAATCGCGGGGCTCAATGTGTAATCTCTTGGCATTGTTAGCATATCATATCAGTGCAACGTTGAGTTCAGTATAGAATGGATTTTTTATTTTTTTTTCATTTTAAACATACAGTAAGAAGATAATAACGAAGAAAAGTGGAGACGACTAGGCACGGTCGGAATTACAGTCGGATTAAACAGCCGCTCGGCTGTTTAATCTCCAAATACACCGAAAAAAAATATCATTGACTCAAGCAAAATATGACCATGAAGATATTTGCATGAGATAAAATTCCATCAAATTACAACTGCTACATTTTGCATCGGACAAACTTTGCTCGAGGAAATTCACTTGGGTAATAAAATTCTACAAGCGAACAATTGTTTATTCTTCATAAAGCCGTGCACTGATAAAGACTTGTCAAGGATGGAATTTGACTTCGCGCAGATATCTTCAGGGTCATAGCAAAATTCGCTTGCGGGATGCCAAAGAAAATAAATGATTATTTCAATTCTACTTTAAATTCTTACAATTGCCGCCGGGTTTGAAACGACATGTCACTTTGGCAGTTTTGCTGTCGTTGTTTCAATATCCTATGAAATTGTAAGAATTTAAAGTAGAATTGAGTAAGAATTTTTTGCTTTGGCAGGACACAAGCACATTTTTTTTTCAGTATAGAACAGTCCTTACTTGACTCATTGTGCCCCATGTTTTGCATCACTTGACACATTGTGCCCCGCCCATCTGACACATTGTACGCCATCCGTGGGGTACAATGTGCCATTTCGCGAACAGTCGTTAGTCGAATTATTTAAACACCGTCGATTTTTTTTCAGTACTGAATTTTGGTTCAATGCACTCCCGAAAGCCCATAGAAATTGAATATGAATGGCACTTTTTAAGTATGCTATTCTAGTAGCAGTAATAATTGATACGAAAAAAAGTGACACAATGCGCCGCACTCTCTATCGGTGGAAACATTCGAGTGGATACTAACTTATTTAGAACAGTTACCGGCGCCGTTATAGGTGAACGTTTGCCAGTGTGTATTCCAACGTACAAATATGTCAATATTCCGATTGTCGTAGAAGCGGGCACGTCGGAACAACGGCGATACTCGGTCGGAGGTCTTTCAGTATGGTACTGCGAGACCTGATTTACTTGCGCCCCGGAATTTCGTACTTCCTGTATCAACCCCCGATCAATTATCGACTGTGTTCCGATTTGCCCCGGTCTCCTCAGTAGGGGAGAGCGGGGCAAAACGGCCCAGCGGGGCAAAACGGGATAATGAGACAAAAAGTAATTTTCCAATTACTTTTGGATGGCGAAGGTAATCCGTGGGGCAAAACGCGGTTGAAAATGCGGATGTATCGTTGGGACAAAATGGGGCATCCAAAAATTATTGGAAAACTGAGTTTTTATCTCACTGTCCCGTTTTGCTGCGCGATATTTTAAAGGTATTTATCAAGCCGACGATGCAACTTGTCATTGTGTTGATATGGTGAACCGCAAAATCGAACAAGCGTGCGAGAGAGCGCAGTTGGATAATAGATGGACAAAGGTGCGATGCCCCGGGGGAAATGGATAGTTACCCGCGGTATTGATAGTAGTACATTTTGCCTCACCTGTGACAATTATTCGAGAAGGTACTGAAGCTCGACAGGGTGACCAGGGATCCGCAACCGATGCCGAGGGAGTAGAAGATTTGCGATGCAGCGTCACCCCAAACGTTTGCGTTCAGCAGGGTCGACCACTTCGGTGTGATGAACCACAACGCGCCCTCGGATGCACCTTCCAGCGTCACGCCTGCGAAATTGATCGAACTGCATACCTGGCGGCACTGCGCGCTTTCATTCTTCACACATGTGAATACTTCGTTCATGCGTGTATTTAAACACAAAATTGTTGTCTCGAGGGTTTGTCAATCTGTATGGTTTCCACGGCTTCTCAATTCCACTTGTCCACAGGAACATTAAATTGATCGTACGTATGTTAATGTATAAACCAACTTTACTAACCTCGGACGAAAAGGGCGATGAGCACGACGTATGGAAAGAGAGCGGTGAAGTATACGATTTTCCCCACGGTTTGCACGCCCTTTATCAGGCACAGGTAACAGATGATCCAGGCGAGGGTGAGACAACCGAACAGTTCCCATCTGATACCGCCGAAGTTTTCCCAAGTCGCACCTCGTATACCGAGAACATAGTCACTGCGTGGGCCATGGAACCGAAAAGGGGTTGTGTGAAAGAGGGATAGATGGAAATGGTGGGTAATGCCCGATTACGTGTATGGCACTTCCTCGAAAAGGTTCGTCTTATCGTTTAGCTTTTTATACAAGTACGCTCAGAGAAGGATCTCGGAAAAACTACCGAGTCATATGGTGAATTTTTATCGGCCCCATATGGTCAATTTTTCAGAAGGCAAAATTTGGCGCACCTGGCTAAAGTATTTCGTTGATAAAACTAGGAATTTCGTGGATTAAATCTGAGAAACCCGTGAATAAAAAGTGCGAATTTCGTCGATAAAATTTTTAAAATGTATATGTACATGAAAAAAAATTTGATTGACATAATATGGCGGTATAAATTACAAAATTAAAACAAATGGTTCGCGATCACGACGCCACTGATTACTATATTTTCGAATAAGAAGAACTTATATTCTAGAAAAAAAAAAAACCACGGCATATTCGGATAATATCTGCGATAACGAAAGTTACCATATTTTCTAACCGAATGTGTTAGTTTAATGCGAATATTTGGTGTTTATACGAAAGTTCTGGCGTTTTACCAGATTTATGATAATTCCAATCAGATCTTATATGATCTTATATGATAGTTTATATTTGTAATAACAATAATATGATAATTTCTATCAGATCTTTCTCTCACTGCGTATATCGAAAATCATTAATATTTGAAACAACTAAGCGCAGACTAAGAGGAGAATGCTGGAAGCAATAATGAATATACATCTCGTTTCGAACATTCTCTTCTTTCGGCCGCGCATCTGGTATCGACAAACCGAATCTATCAAAAAGTGTTGCCGGCATATAGCGGAAAAGTGGTGAATATGGCCCATCTCGATTAACACGTAAATCAATGATATATGGACCGGGCCATATTCCCCACTTTTACCCTATTAATACACGCTCTCCTTAGGCAGTCCCAACCCTTTCGAAGATCGCGACAAAGGAGTTACGGTTAATTTTCCTTGCCCACCTGAAATACTCCTCGGACGACAGTATCCTTTTGTAGAGCATTCTGAATGGAGTGGCGACGGTCTTGTTGTAACAGTGAGTCA
This sequence comes from Ichneumoninae sp. A BG-2022a, assembly GCA_030522665.1. Taxonomy (NCBI): domain Eukaryota; kingdom Metazoa; phylum Arthropoda; class Insecta; order Hymenoptera; family Ichneumonidae; species Ichneumoninae sp. A BG-2022a. The sequence continues at coordinate 6,890 of JAPYZC010010963.1, forward strand.
CGTTGCCGTCGGGGTAACCGAAACTCGAGCAGACGTCGCTAATGGCCGCGCAGTTTTTATTGTAAAATATTGTCGTTCGGTTATTCTCCTGGCACTCGATATCCTGGAGGCCGCTGTAGCAATCTGCAATTTATTAACGAAAAGGCTGTTCGGTTGTGCGGCTGGTAGAAGCCCCCGTATACTTCCGGCCATCCCTTCGAGCTTTCGCGGTCCTCCCCCTTCCGCGGAAACCCCCGAAGCCGCCCACCGCTCGCCACTACATCGCGTAAACTCCCGGGACTTGAATTTTAGCTCGCAGCATCGTTGGGTCTAACGATGACCGAGAATCCGTGTAGCTTATCCAAGTAAATTAAGCTACGCTGATTTACAACGGGAAAACCGTGTAGAGCGCGTGGTCGAGTGTACAGTATGCGGTACAACGACAAGTACATTCGGGCGTTCGGCCCGAATGTCCGCTCCGTTATTTTGATGCACTCCATCCAATATCATTTCAATAGCCGAAACAGTTCTCGATCGGTAAGTGAGTCAGTAGTACACTGATAAAAAAGTACAGTTGAATCAACTAAGATTCGGGTAGGGACGTTCAAATAAACATTTTGTTGGTTCACCAAAATATTTTTATGACTCCAAAATATTTCGGTGTAATCAACCAAAAAATTGTTGAACGAACCAATTTTTTACGTGTATCAACGAAATATTTAGTTGAACGTCCCTGCCCGCATCTTAATTGATTCAACCGTATTTTTTTGTCAGTGTACACCCAGAAAAATTTGTTATTTGACAGCCACCGTTTATTAAGATGAAGTAAAATATTTATTAAAATTAAGTAAATAGTTACTTAAATGAAATAAATATTTATTTAAATCAAATAAATAGTAGTTAGTAGGAAAAGAGATTTATCGCCAGTGCTTAACATTTTTATACAAGTGTCTCCTTATATTAGTTTTATTCCTATGTTTCTTGTACACTTTGTCAAAGGGCCATCGGCCCGAGTCCTTCAGCCCAATCAAACAAATATTTTACTTAATCTCAATAAACGGTGGCCGTCAAATAAATTTTTTTCCGGGTGTAAATCCCTCCGCGTGTCTGCGACTCACTTTCGGTACTCGCGTGGGTCTCCAAAGATAGACACCCCACTTTACTGTACCGTGGACGGTTTAATGTATGTCCGTTGTTTGTTTTTTGTTTACGGAAAGGGGCGAATATCCCGGGGCAGTATATATTCCGAGCGTCGATACTAGTAACAACAAATTAATGGGAGATACCGATGTACCAGCTGCGGCGACGGGCTCCGCGGGATTACACACTCCAGTTACATGGCCTACGGAACGGATCCTTTGAGGCGCGAATGGCTTTCTCCAGAGAGAGAGCTTAGCGCTTCGCACTCGAGCGCTTCCGATTAACAAACGTACGTGCAGGAAGTACCCTCGGTTGACGTTGAATACCTACCGAAGATCCGTGTCCCGAAAACACGAGGGATCCTCTCCACGGTCTTGCTATTTTAAACCCCCTCAACGTGTCTCCCAGTAGGGTAGAGCGGGGCAAAATGAGCAACGCGGCAAAACGGGGTTTTTGGGCAAAACTAAATTTTCCAATAATTTTTTTCCGATCAAAACTGGGCAGAAAAGCCTGATGCACCCAGAAAAAAAAATTATTTGACGGCCACCGTTTATTAAGATTAATTTAAATAACTATTTAGTTAATTAAAATAACTATTTAGTTAATAAAAATAAATATTTATTTAAATCAAATAAATATTTTACTTAATCTTAATAAACGGTGGCCGTCAATTTTTTTTTTCTGGGTGTGTATCCGACAGGGCGAATTGGGCATCCAAAAATGAATGGAACATTAGTTTTTCCCAAAAGCCCCGTTTTGCCCCGTTGCCCCATTTTGCCCCGCTCTACCCTACTTCACACCGCCCAACCCCTCTCGGTAATTCACTCCGCTCACCGTTCGTGTTGAATTCGTTGTCACAGTAAGCCCACGCCAATTTCGAGGAGAAGGAGGCGAACGTGTAGAAAAGCGTCCAGCCGACGAGGACCATGTAGTAAATCGTCACGAGTCCGATGACGACGAGCGTGCACCAACCGAGTCCCCGAAAGGCCGGTGCCATTCTCCCGAAAGACTCGACCGGTCCGAGTCCCGTGTACTGGCCGATGCTCAGCTCCAAGAAGAATATCGGCAATCCCATGGTGATGAGCATCAGTACGAAAGGTATCAGGAAGGCGCCTAAAAAATAAAAAAAAAACAATAATAGGCGTTATTCGATGATTCAGAATTAAATTTACAAGTGACTTTGTGCTACGGATAGCCCGGTAGTAATTCAAAGCTGGTCCTCGAGTCGGGTATCCGGCGTGTCCTATGATCTAATCAATATGATGTAGCGGGGGTCGAGGAATGCGAGGATCGTGAAAGGCGAAGCTAGTCACTTAGCAACGTAGCTGGGTCTCTCCATGAAAGCGTATATCGTCTCGTAGAAAGAGCTCTGCGGGCATCGCTATCGCGTGTTGCGTTTAGTATGGGACACGTGTCAAAGGAAGTGGAACTCTCGCCGGGCGAATAGTGGTTCTGGTACGGGATGGTGAATATACGTGTGTTCCTCTCCGCCGGTCGGATATTAGGTTTCGCGATCGAAGAAACACCTGCGTAACTGTGGTCATAGGCTACGGGAGTTGCCGTCGCGAACGGATAGAGGTTGACGGGGAATGGGAGTTCGTCGGGGCACTTACAGCGCTCCGCCATTGACTTTTACAGATCGAATGACGAGCGTTATCGACAAAGCTCGAGAAGTAATATATCGCCTTTCGCCAATTGACGTCTTCGGGAATAATTCGCGGAGGTCCTTCGGGCCACGAACGCCCTAGATCGGCAACCCACAAGGTAGGGGAGACCGGGGACAAAAGTAACAAAAATGCTTTTTAATTTTTATTACCAACAAACCCGAGAGTCTAACGCTTCGGCATCCAATGGTGTATCGTTACCCTAGTCTTGGGTATTTCGTTAAAAAATGTCTAGTAGAAATATGCACGGAATTGCGAATACCACCCCTTTACACTGAGAAAAAAAATCGATTGAGTCAACAAAATGAGCGCTTACGGGTGGCGAAACAAATTTTTGGTTGATAGAACGAAATACTTGCTATATTAAGTAAAGAAAAATTTGAATCGACGGCCTGTTAGTTCGATCAACGTGGTATTTCTTTCGATCAACCAAACATTTGTTTCGCCACCCGTA
>JAPYZC010010976.1:0-10100 GCA_030522665.1 Ichneumoninae sp. A BG-2022a
TTTAGTATACATGATTATTTTCAGATTTTTACACCATCAAGAAGTACTTGCAATTTTCTCTTATTGTTGTCGAACTTATGCGAAGTCAGCGCGCAGCGAGACTTCCTCCTTAAGATTTGAGATAAAAAAAGATTCCCCGAAGATTATAAAAATACCTAAAAAAATATAACGCCTATTTTTTCAAAATTTGCCTTGCGATTCGGTTATGGCAGCGATTTTACGTCGGAAATTTTTGAAAAATGATTTCCCGACGATTATCGTTTGACCGATCGAACGCTCATTTGCTTTCCTGTTGCGCCTTTTCAGAAGTGACTTTCCTGGCGCGCTTTCCGTCTTTTAATCTTTGAAATGTCAAGGGTTATATCGGCATCGCGAACGGTAATCTCCCTCGTACATCAGCTCTTGGGATTCGATCTATTGTCGAGTCTGGGACGATATCGGCTTGCCACCTGACACGTGACCGGAGGCATTTTTTAATTTGAAGAAGACAGCACCGACAGCATCCGCTTTGTAAGGGAGACGATCCCTCGTCGACGATCGGGCGGGTACGGCGAGGCAGAGAGAAATTGTGGAAAGAGAAGAAAATTGTTCGATTTCGAAGTCTTTCACGTTCTCACGGTACGAGAAGAGGAAACTGGGTCGTCGCATTACGAGAGCGCTCTCGCCCTGTCCCATTCTCCCCTTTCTCTTTTCGCCGCTCAGCATCCAAACTTGCCGGAAAAATGAAAATAAAAAAAAATCGAAAATTCATTTTCAAGCGCTATTTTCAAAAGAAATTGAAATACCGCTTTGACGATGCTTAATAAACTCGACAAAAATTATTATGGTTATTATCATTATTGCCCTTTCTTGGGTTTCCTTGGCGTTTTTATTCCTTCATTTTTTTTCTTTTTTTTTATACGAACGGAAAGTGAATGAGAAAAGTCGCATAGCCTGGTGGAAATTCGAGGCGAGCTCGGTGCCTTGGCAGGGTACCAAACGTCGCATAACGTCTGGTACATTGAGCGCCTCGGGGCTCGACTTTTCTCGCTATCTGCGACGAGCTCGAAGCATGGAGATGCCTCTCGCCGAGAAGAGCCAAAGTCCCGGAAACTAAGTCGATGTAACCGGCGAGTATCTCTCACACGTACGTGCAAAATACTCCAACGTGTTTTGAGAATGAGACTCGAAGAGGGCGCAAGATGTTGCTCGTTTTGGTGATCAAGTGGCGGAGCAATAAAAATTATTTATCGCGTTAGTTCTGATATTTTGTTAGGACACCGATGCTTCGTGACCTCAGGCCGTTTCTCTTCCGCGCCGAAGTTTCGGGTAATTATTTTTCTTTTAACGGTAAAACGGTCAGTGAAATATGACTTTGCTCCATTAACACGAAACGCTTGCAGCGGGGGACAAAAACTGATCGGTGTTTTCCAGACATACATTTTTTCGGGACTTCCGTTCGTTTGTCGCTCCAGCTTGTTTCGAAGAATTCACAGGGGAATTCGCCAGTATATTAGAACGATATTAATACGAGCTTTAACCCTAGAGCTCACATTTTTTGTACCTTCTACCTCATAACTGGGGGACTTATGTACCCTACGCGTTTCTTCTACGTACAAGGGCAGTAAAATGGGAGCAGTAAAATGGGTTTTGTCGCACATGAATCTCGTCGTTTTTCATAAGGAAGAGAATAGTATGCGGCAAATTGGAAAAAAATCGCACTTGTGGTGAAAAAAATGTTCGTTTTTTCAAAAATGGTCCGATAAAAAAAATTCAAACGTCATTTTACAGGGGACACATCAGTCTATTAGGAATAAATAGTGCCATTCTATTCCATTAAAAAGTCTGATTATTTGAATATCTGAAAATAGGGAAACGTCGATAACTTATTATTTCATTTAAGTAACTATTGACTTAATTTAAATAAATATTTCTTTAAATCAAATGAATATTTTACTTAAACCAAATAAACGGTGGCGGTCAAATAATTTTTTGTTCTACGTGCACGGATAATAATCCGAGTTTGCAATATTTTCTGCTGGGACTTTAACGCGTCAGGCGCAGTTCGCCGGTGGCGTCGCGTGGAAGGCAACTTACCCGAGATACAAATTTGCATTTCACGGGTCGGCGAGATCGTCGGACCGGAGCCTCCGGACAGCCGACTCGTAAACGCACGGAGAATTCGCGTAGCCGCGGAAGCGAGCTTGCGAGTGAGCGCGTATGTTATTAAAGAAATACCGGAGATTCCCGGCAAGAATTCCGCGAAGTTCGCGGCGCTCGGTGTTGCAGCTCTATATAGCATCAGAGAATCTGGATAAGACCAGGGCTGTTTCCCCGCATTCAGAGCAAACCACCGGAGCGAATATTTGCTCGCAAACCAGCGGCGACTCTTTCAAACGATTTCGCGTATACCTTTTTTTTATTTCCTCTCATTCTTCCTTGCCAACTGCGCATCGCCAAATATTTGCACCCGCACCTCCGGAACGCCGAAAATCTGCGAGCCGATTAAAAAATCATGCACCACCGCGTGAACGTCGTTCCCGCGGCGGGGAATGATACTTGTTCGGGACTTTCTGTTACTTAATCATGAGCCGCGGAGACCGAATAAGAAATTGCTTGCCCGAACAGGCGAGCCGCGGGACTTTGCGGTCGATGCCCTTTTAACTATCACCATTCGCATTTCTTTTGCGAGATGGAAAAAAAATTATTTGACGGCCACCGTTTATTAAGATTAAGTAAAACATTTACTTGATTTAAATAAATATTTATTTGAATTAAGTAAATAGCTACTTAAATGAAATAAATATATATTTGAATCAAATAAATGTGTTACTTAATCTTAATAAACGGTGGCCGTCAAATACTTTTTTTTTCTGGGTGTAAAATTCCGTATGAGTTTGAAATTTGGAAGCAATAATAACAGAAACATTGCCAGAAAAAAGATATATTCAAATCAAATAAATTTCGATCTTCAAATGACTTTTATTAAGATAAAAGAAATGTTTATTCGCCATAAAGAAATCGAATCATTTAAAAAACGAAAGTTTTAAAAAATCGGACCGACTCCAAAAAAGGGGTCTCCTTGCTCTCTCCGGGGATATCTTTCGGGCGATATCCTTAGATCGAACCTCGTACCGAGCAGGGGAGTGTTTGGTATCTTCGCGGCAAAGTGCTGCAGCGAGGGAGTCTTCGGCTGGTCGAAAAAGAGACACGAAGGAGATACTGAAGTGGCTTCCAGTAAAAAAAAAAAAAAAAAGATCTTGAAGGAGCTCGTTTGCCGGGCGCTCGGTCTGGCTAGGGTTGGTGGGCGAGAAAACGAAAAAAGAGGGCAGAAGGGAAGAAAAATACGAGAGGTATGAGAGAAACGACGAGGCGAGAGGATATAAAAGTAAACTTGGGCGAGAGAATTTGCTGCGGTTCCACGGAACATAGCCAATCCTCGGGGCTGCCCGTCCGGCTGCGAAAGACACGATCGCCGCGATCCGTGCACACCGCCCTTCGCCCTACATCGTCAAATAATAAACCCTATTTAATTCAGAGCTTCGGAGAGCTGAGAGGCGGACCGAGCACGATACGGCCATCCACCTGGACACGCCGGGCCTCTGCAACTTTAAGGAAGCTGACCGGTAAGCCGACGCTGCACTAGCTGTAGTTGCAGCAGCATCGAATCCCTGAGGTCTCCGCTACACGGCCAATTTCGCTAATCCCGAACCCACGTGTTATCCTGCAAAGCTCGTATAGAGGATAAGAGCAGCTGTAAAAAAACATTGCGTTTACAGGCGTTTCAGACCGTTTTCTGTACTAAACAAAAATCGGATTTTTTTGTCATATCTGCAGTAAAATCAAAATTAAATTTCGACGAAGACATTGAAGCCTCAAAGATATGTCGATTGCTAAGGGTCGACAGGGCGCAACTTTGTTTGTCAATAGTCGATATTGTAACTGAAATAGCACCAATCTTCGAATTCCGAAACCAATCTCACTAGCGGAGAGCGGGGCAAAATGGCACAGCGGGGCAAAAGGGGATAATAAGACAAAAAGCAATTTTCCAATAACTTTTGTATGGTAGCGATGGTAGCCCGTGGGGCAAAACGGGTTTGACAATCCGGATGTATCGTTAGTACAAAATGGGGCATCCGAAAATGATTGGAAAATGGAGTTTTGGCCCCACTGTCCCGTTTTGCCTCACTGTGCCATTTTGCCCCGGTCTTCCCTAATCCTGAACCCACGTGTTATCCTGCAAAGCTCGTATAGAGGATAAGAGCAGCTGTAAAAAAATTGCCTTTACAGGCGTTTCCAACCGTTTTCTGTACTAAACAAAAATCGGATTTTTTTAGTCATATCAACAGTAAAAAAATTGTCGCCAAAATCGCATCAATTTCTAAATTCCGAAACCGATCTCAATAATCCTAAATTCACGTATCAACCTACCAAGCTCCTATAGAGGATAACAGCAGCAATAAACAAAAATTGCGTTTACCGACCCTTTAGACTATTTTTGGTACCGGACAAAAATTGGATTTTTTTTTCTAACCATCATATAGATGGAAGAATCAAAATCAAGTTTCCCCGCAGAAATTGAGGCCTCAGAGGTATATCGCCCGCAACGAGACAAAAGGGCGTAAGTCCCCTCTTAAAATACACGAGTTACTACCTTCTGTTTCTCAACCGTCGATATTGTACCGGAAATCGATAAGGCAATTTTTTTTTACGCCTGCGAGTTATTCGAGGCTATTGGGGGGAGAGGGGGAGGGAGGGGGGAAGAGAGGATCGGAGCCCCGAGAAAATATGACGAAGAGACGAGCTCCGTTTTATTTATTATTTTTTCGGTCCTCACGGCGGAAATCGAAATCCGACTTCTTCCTCCGCGTCTCGGGCTCGTAAACCGCACTCTACATCACCCACATGCACGAGCCCGACGGAACCGTGTGCGTGGTACACAGGAATGAAAACTCGAAACTTACGGACGAAAAATGTAGGGTAGGACGTAGGTTGCTTTGCGCGGTCTACGTCCGTACAGGAGGCTCGAAACTCTTGCTCTGTACGTGTTTGGGTACGAGTCTAGAGTATACGCGGCGACGTCCCGCTTTTCCCCTTTCGCAATATATTTCGACGCTTTATCGGTTCGTAGCAGGTAAACTCTGCCGGCGGAGCAATAAATCCAACCGTGCCTCGGTTTGCCGCTTCTCTTCTATATAGTTGTTGCAACCAAGGGGTAAAGTCAGAGGGGGGGGGGGGGGGCGTCCGTTATTTTTCGCCGATAGACAAGCGCAGTTACCCGCGATATCGGATATGCTAAATAAGACTCAGCCCTCGACAATTTGCATCACTGTTTCTTTTTCTCTGTTCCATCTTTCAGGCTCGATTCCAGAAGGTCAAAAATTTTATTCCCTTTGAGAGTAAAAATAAAAATAAAAATTAGAGTAGACCGTATAGAGAGGATTATTTATTTACTGGATTTTTTCTTATCGAATTCTCTTCGTGAATTCGTAAAGAAAAAATAGTTGAAAATTGTAATTTTCATATCGCTTCCTCATAATATGCAAAGCTTTTATTTGCAAAGCTTGATCTATGAGAAAGCATTTTCTGTATTCTTGGCTTTCTTGAAGAGGATGCTCTGCGAATAAAGGGATCTTATGAGGAAGCTATTTGAAAATTACAATTTTCAACTTTTTTTTTAATGTCAAAGTCTTGCTTGACTTTTAAGCAAAACGGCAAACGGACGGAATTTCGCTTGAAATTTTCAATTTTTTAATCAAGAAATCCTCATTATTCCCCTTTATCTAGCATTTTTAACGCTGTCTTATCCATCGTCTTGTGTATTTCTGGCCGTAGAACATGATAGGCACCTCGGTTAAAAAAAAACAAAACTAAAAAAAAAAAACAAACTGCAAACCCAAACAAATCCATGCGAAAATGTTTTCTAAATGTGAGTATCGGAAAATTCAAAGCACGTTTTCATAAAAATCTAAAAATTTTACTTTTCCGCCAAAACAAACATTTTGTCAAGATGCCATAATCATAATTTTTCCTTTGCCCAATTTCCGTTCCGCTTTCTCCTTTTTTCCCTTCATGCCGACGCGGCAAAAGAATACCTAATTTTCTTTGCGCGTTAAAAGATTGTGTGTCGACGCGGATTGAAACCGACCTAAAAGCCCACCAGCGGCGTGCCTCTGGCCTTTGATCTCTTCGAGTGCTTTTCTCAAATTCCCTTTAATCCCGCCTTGACCTCCAATCACGAATGTTTTCGATTCGGAAAGTCAACAGCCGTCCCAGCCCGGTTCGCCCAGGTGGTTGGGTCGGAGAGAACTTTATTAAATCCCACGCCCCGACGTATACAAACACGGGGCGGAAAGAGTGCATAGCCCGACAGATGGTCGAGTTTTGCCGACTGATTACACAGATTTATATCCGGACGTGCGTTGCGCCGGTGCTGCGTTGTGCCAACAAGAGAGCAATATGACTCCACCGGTGGGTAATTCGCGTCTGGTGTTATTGGACGTGAACGAATGGGAGAACGGTGAAGTAGCGGAGCGATACTGTCGGAGGCCGGAGAGCGAGGGTAACTGTAGAAAGAACAGGAGGATTTAATGCATGAGATAGTAGGGAGCGAGAGACAGCAGCACAGAGGGATGCGCGGGGTCCATGAGCTTAGCGCAAATGCACCCGCCAATGGTAACGACCCCGCAAGCTCGCACCATGAATATTTTATACACCGTAAGTGTCCTCGGCTCTGTCAGCCCCCCCCCCCCCCCCCCCCCCCCCCCCCCCCCCCCCCCCCCCCCCCCCCCCACCACCACCCCGAGATAATAACCGTCGGTAGAGATCAGCGTCGAATCGATAACTCGAAGTCCAGCCAGTCGCCGGTTTGTCATAATTCATGCGCTCTGCACTTCGTACGATATTCACGATAATTTTCTGAGCAACAAATATTTCGATTGGCTGAAGGACCCAGGTCGATGGCCTCTTGCCAAGGTGTAGTGTTAGCATTGGGTGTAACATTTTGTATGAGGGGATAACTGTAAATATTAACTTTGGCAATAAAGCTCTTTAACTGCTACTGTTTCGATATCGGCTAACATAGTTTTTTTCTGTTTTGGGGATTCTATTTTTTTTTATTATTGACTAGTACAGCAAGGTAAACGGTCCAGTTTCCGGCACCTTTAGTTGAGTGGGCCGTTTCCGCAATCCTCAATTGTTAAATGGAACATATTTTTTTAAAAATATACGTATTAAGGCATTAATCAAGAGTAAAACCCACTTAAGGTGTCGTCAATTTCTTTTGTATTAAACGAAACCTGTCTTTACTATAAATTGCGTTCGATGGCGTTAACTGGGGCAGTGGTGGAAACGGCTGATTACCTAGATTATCCGAACCCTCAATTATCCGAATGATGACTCTGTTTATCCCCACGTTGGTGCGAAACATTATTGTACTTGGTTGCCCGCCGCGTCAAGAGCCGCGCCCGTGTTGAAGCGTGTTGAAGCGCTCTTTTCCTCTTCCAGTGTCAATCCGCTCGCACACTGGCTTTCCTGAGCAGTTTTACCGAGCTTGGACAGCGCGCATCAGAGACTAGTTTCAAAATCAAATCGTTCTAATCGCATTAAATACATCAAACCGAATCGACTTCGAGATTTCGTTGCTGAAAAGCGCGTGGTGTTCTTTAAAAGGGGCAATAAAAAAATTGCCGACTCTATTTCAGAGAATTCTTGAGATAAGAGTTCGATGACCTAAATATGTTAAAAATATGTTTTGAAGATTAATATATAGTACTATCATTAGATTTATATATGTATTATTCATATAGGGTAAAGCAACCAATGAATGGACGGACAGGGCCAATGAATGGACACTTTCCATAAGAGCACGTGGGTAAAAAAGTCTATTCATTGACTTTTTCGTTTGCTTCACTGTTCATTCATTGGACAGTTTATGCTACGTCTTGTGACACCGTAAAAAAATGAGCGTTTCGATTATCCGAACTTTTGATTATCCGAACCAAGCCCGGTCTTGATGGGTTCGGATAATCAAGGCTCTACAGTAATTGTAAAAAAAAACAAACTATTTTTATAACTTTCCAAATTCCACAGATCGATCACGGCGAGTCTTACACGGTCTTCGGTGTAATCTTCGCCGCTGCATAGCGCAGATTAAATTCGATTAACGTGCTTGCCTCGATGCGCAAAGTTTCGACGTTAAGAGCCACTCAATTTTTTTTCCCCAAGGTAGGAAGCCGAAGGAACGAGGGAAAAAACTGGCAAACTATATAGACGTCTGTGTTGGGCGACTCAGCTTGGAGGAGATGAAAAAGGGGGGCGCGATGGCCCGGGACGAGGGACGAAGAGTCGGAGATGCCTGACGTGAAGAGATAGCGAAAAATTCGATCCTACAGGGAAAGTTTCCGAGGATTATATCGCGAAGATATGTCCGATGATTTCCGATAGAATTTCAGGGCCGAATTAATTTCGAACCGGCATCGAATGTCGGTTAATTCACTCTCCGCTTTACCGACACTTCCGTCTTTTCAATTTGGCCTCTTATAACTTTCCATCTGCCGTATTGGCAATTTGGTCGCGTGCGGGCGTTCCGAGAGTCTCGAGCGAAGCGATACACAACCGTTGATGCTATTTATCTGAAAGCATCTGCAGAGCCTGTGCGTCTCTCTCTCGGCTGTAAGTGGAGCGCAGGTGGATAACGATTTTAGCTCGAACAGAGCTGCATCATCAGAGATAGAGTACTTCATCAACGCCGTGCTCAAGAAAAATCCCCTTCGATTCGATTACACGATAATGCTATATTCTCCGCCCACCTCGCCCCTGTAAGGATGAGTTAATGCATGTTCGATAAATCGAAACATCTTTTAAACATTTTTGTTACGTCATTTTTTTTTTTTTTTGCACAGGGCCATTGCGTGTCGAACGGGACAATAACGGCAGCGCATATATTTCTCAACGTGGCAGCGTTTATCGACAAACGAGAAGCGAGGCAACACCTATTTTTCACTAGCTACGACGGCCGAGAAGGTTTATAGACAAGCGAACGTCGAACGACGGTTCTCTTTTACGAACCCATATTTTTTTATTTTTTTTTTATTTTACCATCCATTCGTACGTTATCCGAGCCGTGTGCGAGGAGAGCTGAGATTGCGAGAGAGCGACGAGCCGAGCCGGCGTGTACGTACGTGGGATAATTTACGACGATTCAAACGCTGGTTTACGGGCTACGGGAAAACGGAATTGCTGCAACGCTAATTGACCGATACCGACATCCGCGGAGACTCGCGTTCCATGCGAGCGGCATAATTGCGAAGAGGCGAAGAGGAGACTTCGGTGTAAATTTGTAAGCGGACCCGCGGAGTCGAAGGGTGGCGAAGAGAGGGGAGTCGGCGAGGTATCTTCGGTAATGACTTAATTAGCCAATTCCGCCGAATTAAGACGGGGCCGATGGAGCTTTGAGAGCTTATTTAAAACTTGGGGTAACTCGAGTATGATTGCTACTCGGGGTATTTAGAGATTTTGTATTATAATTTTTAGTTCCGTCGCTTTTGGGGTAATCAATTTAAAATTTGGCACGAGTCTGGAGACGGTCTTTGACTACCTGTGAAAAAATTCCGAGAGCTCCGGAGAGTTTCGTTTCTTGGCACGAGTATCCGACGTTTCACGGTCGAGGACGCTAGCCCTGAGAATCCGGAAGATCCCGGAGCTCTTAACTTCGCGGGCCTGTAACTTTTGCACCGTGAGATACGTCGGTGAGCCACTTGGACATACTCATTGCACACATCCTGCCCTATCGATTTCACTACAAACAAGAAGAAAAACGTTTCTCTCTGGCAGTGCGGGACAGCCATCGAGTGCGTGCGGGAGTTTTCGCAGTTAAGGAGGTTCAATGATGAACGCAAATCCAAGTTTCCGTCAAGAATTACTAGCCGCATCTTTCCCGCCAATTGAAAACTGCAGTTCAGTAAATCGGTCAATAACTGTGCAGTAATTGCAGTTTTTATAGCCAAAATTGCAAAAATGATTGATTTTAGGTATTTTTAAACAACGATTTCTTTGCTTTCCGATGGCATCGCGGAAAAACCCAGGTGCCTATCGTGATCTACAGCAAGGCATACACAAGA
>JAPYZC010010987.1:0-14665 GCA_030522665.1 Ichneumoninae sp. A BG-2022a
ATAACTATTTATTTGTGGAAATCCGCTGCATAAATAATATTCCTCGGTGTTCTACAAACAAAATCTGACTGATAACTCAGTACCATACGGTATAAAATTGGCACATAAAAAAAAGAACATTCAATGATATCTTACGATCTTTCCCACTGCGATAGGAGTGCAATAAGAGGAAGTCATGTCAAAGTGTCCGAGTGACCCATGCGCGGAGTGACTCGCTCTAATCGCAATCTTGCACTCAGATTATAGGTACAACCCGCCTTTCAATCCCCTCCCCTCCCGCACGTGCTAGTGTCGTCGATCTCTAACCTCCGTACAAGTTCCACTCCCACAACCGATGGAAGAGATCCTCCGAGCTCTACTGACCATGTCCTCCAAACTCGTGACTCAGTGCAGCGCTCATTCAGCGGTATCTCGCATCATCTGGCGTATTAGAGAACAGACTATCGGCGAGAAAGACCGAGACAGTCGTTGATCTCACTTCCGAGATCGTCGCTCTAAGTCCCGTCGACGGACTCACCGACACGAAGAGCCGCGACAAATCGGTCTCTCGTAGGTTCTAGAGTGCCTACGCGCGATTGCCGCGACTATTATCTCCATGGAGCCAGACAAAGTCGCGACACGCCATGCGTCGCAAAATTTCAAGGCACGCAGTGCGAGCCCGTCTAATTGCGATCGCGATTTTTTCCTCGGAGCTAAATCGACCCAAGCTCGCGAAGGAGATCTCGAGACTGGACAGTCCCATAGCGGCCTTCGGCACCTGGTGATCCGTGAAATTCGTCCGTGACTCTCGCTAACGACATGCAACCGATCAATGCAACAACTGCACAGGATACAGTGCGCGATATCCGCACACTCGCTCGGAGCGAATTTCGAAAGTCACGCGCCACTAATAGTCTGGATATCGGAATGAATCTGGATGACGCGATAGAGCAAGGATCTGCGCGTGCGGCAAATCCGGGTAACACGAAAGGGCGATGCGGTCCATCCGGTGGTTCCCGGTGGCGGAATCGTCGTCTCGAAAAAATGGCAACAATATATCAAGTTCGACCACGTAAACCGGATATTATGCGGACGGACTTCCCAATTAATGCCGCACGAACGAGCAGGAAGTTGAACGTAACGACGATCGCGGCGCGCTTTGGCCTGTACGAAACACAACTATTGCGATCGCTCGATCAGATCGATATGCGGCGAACGAGAAACGAAGATTCTATATCGTCCTCCTCGTGTATAAAACTTTCCCACGTGCATAGGCATTATCCGGTTCGTTACACCTCGCTGGATACATAACACCGCAATATAATAGCGATACTCGTCATTGTCCACGCGAACGTTCGGGCTGTTGCGCAATCTCGCACCCCTTCGCGATTGTCCTCTGAACCGCGCGTTGCCGCGATTTTCCGGAGACAAAAGTATCCTGGAAATTTTTATTGAGACATAAAAAAAAACGTATTCATATATGATTGATTTGCATGCTGATATTCCTCGCCCATATTCACACCCAGTAAATTCATTTGTTTGACGGGTACCTCGCGAATAAATATTTAAGTAAACCAAGTAAATATTTATTTAAATCAAGTAAATATTTATTTACACAAAATAAATATTTATTTTAATCACGTAAATATTTATTTGCAGGGCGCACGTCAAATAAATAATTTTTTCGGGTGGGCACCACCTTTCCCGAAAATATCGCGAGGCGTATGTGTGCGAGCGGGATCTCGTGCGCATGCGCACTCTCACAATGGAAAACTCTTTCGCGCCTCATGAAATGCTTTCACGTCGGTAATCTGCGTTAAACTCGCTGACGATCGCGGCGCCTCGAGTTTTATCCTGTCCGTCCTTACGAGAAAACTTAATTGCTCGTGAGTCTATAAATGTATGGACGCACCGCAAAAGTGTTTTCTGTGTCAGGCCGTTCGTCGAGATTACGGGAGGCGCAACAGAACAGTCCGGAGAGATCGAGCGCAAAGGCGAGAGTGGTCGAACGAGAGCGGTGATTCTGTGAAATTGCTGGAACTCAATAACGTCTGATGAATCAATTAATCGTTCGAGCAGTTATCGAATGTCTCGAGGAGCTACAAAGTACATGAATACGATTAGTCACGGAGAAAAGTAATTGGTTGCTCCGTCTTCTTGGTTGAATACGCTCCGGGCGATTTACTCGGGTGGGTCAGAAAATTATTTTATTTTCCAACCAATTGTCCACCCGACAAATTAATTCGATGGCCCAATCAACTAATCTCTTCGACCAACCCAAACAATCGTCTGGAGCGTATTCAAGCCAGCAAATAATTGCGACAACAATTCATTTTTTGCTTGATCGATTCTCTCCGATTGTCGCAAGAGGCCAAAAGGAACAAAAATTCAATGCTTTTTTGGGAATCAACTGCAGTATTTGTGGGTCGTGACGTAACATAGGAAATAATTTCTGCTACAATGGGAAGATCTTCGGTTTAATTGTCCCGACTGCGATTCGCTCGATCCTTTTGAGTCGTGCTATAAAAAACGATAAAGCAATTTCCACGGAAAGACCCTCGTACAGTTCCTTCTTGAACTGCGCCGAGCGTAACGAAAGTGAGAGCTCGCGCTCGGGCGCAGTGTCGTGGTGAAAATGTATTCCACATGTTCGCGGCACAGGTGGAGGTACATGACTATATAGCATGAATACATATATACAGTGTGAGCCGCCAAGGATAGTGTCGGTGGTTGCGTGAGCGCGTCTAGTCGATTCGAGAACGATGCCGCACGTTCGTTGATCGTTGCCGAACCGAGACGACTAGTTGCGTGCAACGAAAAACAAAGCAAAAGTGAGAATAAAAAGGAAACCTTGGCATTGCCGAAGTATAATGACGATGCATCGGTAAACAGCAACAGAGTAGACGCCCACGTGGATCAGCGCTGATGGTTCTCCGCAGGCGTACATGCTGGAACGCACACGGAGAGCCATCGAAGCGATCTCAGGTAAATGCCACAAAAGGGACGGGAGAGCCAGAGAATGAAGAGAGTGCTGGAAGTTCGAGGAATTTCAACGATGCCAATCGAGTGGAAGCGTTTTCAGTCTGAGAGCTTTAAACATTTTCACGATACCGGGAGAGGCAGGGCAGAAATATATCACGAGGGTTGTAACCTGCGGGATGCTGGATGGTGCGGACGCTGCCGATGCTTCGATATTGAGGAGCGAGGGTAGAGCCGGCGACTACCTGATCGACCCAACCCCTGTGGAGGCTGCTTTGCAGCTAGAGTGGAGATTCTGTAAGAGTGCACGACAACAGGGACGAAAAAGTAAGCAGTCGTATCTCGATCTTAAAGATCAGGTTGATCGATAGTCGCGCGGCTCCGCAATGAAACTGCCTGAGGCCGATCGTCTCAGGAAAGTGCATCGGGGCGGAAGCTATAAAAGCTTGTAAAGATGCGGGGACCGGAAGAGGAGAGTTATCCTCTGGAGGGACAGCAACAGTTGATGCGGGGATCATAGAGCAGAAACAGATAATATCAGGCATTTTCCGACTCTGATAACGAGTCTGCCACTTGCATTGCTCCTGGCTCATATTTGATGTGAAAACTCGCGTATGAAGTGAAGAAAGAAATAACGAGGAACTTGAGCCATTTTACAGACTTAAGGATATTTCGCCCAAAACGCGTTTCTGTTCGATCGCAATAAAAATGCTACTTTGCAGGCAAGGATACGCTGCATCGTTTGCAATTGTTTTCAGATTTTTTTACCATGTAGTTTTTTAGTAATGTGTGTACAAATCTACATCAGGTACCGTGTAAACGGTTCAGAAACCGGTCGGTAACTACAAAACGCACCGATTTCTGTTAGATTCGAATAAAAACTTAACCACAGCGTAGGGCACATCAGACAGGTTTTGTCCAAATTTTAAGGAGATTCGAGGTTTAGCTTCTGAGATCAGTTCAATAAATGAAACACTCTATGCCTGCTTGCTTTGCCTGGTTTCTCACTCGCGCACTGACTAACGCGTTCAGCGGAGCACCTTAATTTATTCTCGAGCGCGCTCAAGCCGCCAGCAATAAGTACTTCTGGAGGGTAAGCAACAGCTCATATGGAGATTTTAGAGCTAAAACAGATAATGTCATGCATTTTTTCGGCTCCAATAATGAGTCTATCACTTGCAATTGCTCCTGCATCAATATTTGGGGTGAAAAATCGTGTATGAAGTTAAAAAAGAAAAAAGAGAACAGCGATTTACCAGATTTAAATTATTCTCGATCGCGCTGATTCTGCCAGCGATAAGTGAATATCGTAAGAAGCATGATCGATCTCGATTCCAGATAACCTGACAACCTTGTCTCAGCGTTTCAGCAATCGCCTAACGTTATCCGCGCGTAACAAGCACGCAGTTACTGGTAGCGAGTCGGCGCGCGACTCTTTGCCGTTGCACGCGTTCCCGTTGAAGACACAGCCAGGAGAAGGGACGAGATTTCGCAACGACCGTACCTGCCACCTCCTGATAGACTCGGACGAAGCAATGAATGCTCCGCGTATCTATCGACTGCTGTACGCGATATTTCGAGTAGACGTAAGATCGAAAAACCTGTAATTGAGAAAGCCCGCTGAGATTAACCCGCGCAGACGCAGAGATTCCGGTCCTGCGTGCTTACTCAATCTCTTCGCTCCATCTATACGATTTGTCTGCGTACGCCGGGTTGGCAAATCACATCGCTGAAGAGTTATTAGATCGCAGTTAGGTCGAGACATGATTAAAAAACATGATTATTGGGCTCGTCGCGCATTCTTTATGGAAATATCTCGTTACAGAGACTGAATATTCTTTTTTTTCTGACGCCGCGAGATTGAGAGCTCAAGTGCAGAAGAGCAGTAAATCCGAGAGCGATCGAATGAGATCACTTGTCGGTCATTGTGTTTTTGGGTCGCGCGGCATTTCTCGGCCCTTCGCTTCGACTCGATTATTAAATGGTTTTTAATGGACAATTTTTTTTGTACTCGGATGCCCGCACTGAAAAAAAAATTTGCTTGCGGGCTGCCGAAGAAAAAAATGTTTCGATTCTACTATCAATTCTTACAATTCCATATGACATTGAAACAACGACAGCAAGACTGTTAAGGTGACAAGTTATCGTTTCAATCCGGGATGAAATTGTACGAATTCAGAGTAGAATTGAAACAACGTTTTTACTTCATTGGCGGCCCGCAAGCAAATTTTACTTGATTCAATGATATTTTTTTTCTGAGTATATACATTTTTTTTAAATGAAGAAAAAATGTTGGGGACAAAAATTTATTTCGAATAAATTATTCGCCGTGACTCAATGCAAAAAAATATCCATTCAACGATGAAAATTGACCGTTCGCACCGCCGCGTCTGGTCGCGTGGCACTCTTACGTGCCGTTGACCCGATTACGAGAGTATCTTCGGCGTCTCGGTCGTGGCTGCGTCGACGAGGAGGAGACCGATCGCAAGGTGGTTCGGTTATGTCGACGAATTATGGTGTTGCGGCGGCAGCTCGCCTTCGGGACTGGGTCATAACGGAACGGCGGGTGAACACGATCGCTCGAATATTTCGATCAATTTGCTGCGTCTACCGCGTGTACCGGCGGAACGTTCGTCGATCCGCGTGCAGCGACGCCGACTGATAACTTGAGAGGACATTAAAAAAAAAAGATTCTCCGTAGTAACCGGTCTTCGCGGATAGCCTCAATTTTTTTTCGCTTCCTATGGCATTTAGAATCGACCGGAATGATAATCGATGCTGCCGAGTGTTAAATAAAAACAACATGATTATTAACTGTGCAATAAATGAGATTCCATAGAAGGCGAAAGATAGAAACCGAGGCCTATAAAACGAGGAAAAAAAAATTTATCGTAGAATGCTCAATCAAATCGTTGAATACTACGTCCAGTATAGTCGCACAAGCGAAAGGACTGTTCATAATTATTAATATATTCGACCGATGTGCCAGTGACCCTAGAGACTCACCGTACGGTCGAGCTATCGAGAGACACGAGTCAGGATCGCGGGTATAGTGAAAATATTAGCATATCGATCACCGAGATCGATCGGAGTTTATTTTCATGGTGACGACAAGTGCCGGTAAAAACTATCGAGAGCGGAAAATCAAGCCGGAAACGTCGTATCGATCAACCTAAGCAGCGAGCGAGCTAACTAACTAAATCGCGCCTCTTAATCTCGACTCTTTCTAATCTTGCTCACGCTCCGTGAACTGTCTGCATGATAAATTGTTTGCCGGGGGGCAAAATGGAGCACACGGGAAGTAGTTCTCTTGGAATAAGCTTCGCAGTCCTAGGCCATCGGCCGACGATTTTAGCCCCACATAAAGATTTGAAAATACTTATGGCCAATTAGTGAGGTGCAGGTAAGAGAACATAAAGCATACGGAGACAATTGCGCTCGTATTCGCTACTAACTTTATGCGAAAGAATAAGTTAAACGACACTACGGTTTGCAATTTTTTTGAATGATGGACAATAATCTACCTTAGGCAAAAAAATGTAAATTGTTTGTTATTGTTATCATGTAATGTATTAAAAAAGCTGCCAAATAATTTGCACATGGATTCCACATTTCTTACGATTTTGCCCATAGCTTTCTCTAGGAGAAAGTGCGCTGATCAATTTTTGGTTTCCTCGTAGAGTAAGCTATGGGCAAAATTATTGGAAATGAGGTAGCCATGTGCAAATTACTTAGCAGCGTTTTTCGCAACTTTACCCAATTTCTACATTCCATAAAATTGAAACGGTGAAAACACAAATTTTCCAAAAAATTCAAAAATGTAAAAATCTTATAAAGTATGACCGTTCAGATCCATTTTCGCCAAATTTATTACCAAACTTTAGACTATATTCGACTATTAAAAGTACTCTGACATTAAAATCTAATTTTTTTTTCATGAAGATCTTTCTATGAGGAAGCTAAAGGCAAACAATTCAACATTTGTTTCGCTCGGCGCAGAGTGTCTTATGATTGCAAATATGTTGGAGGGGAAAAGATTAAAGTCATTGACCGCGTCAAAGGGCAGATTACTGTAACGTTTAACCCTACCAGATGCGTGTTGTTATACAAGAGGTGCGGTCATTTAAATTCAAATAAGAGAAACGCTGATAAATGTCTCTAGGCGAAACTCTCGAGGATCGAGGGGATACAACAGAGCGCGCCGAAGCCGAGGTGTTACGTTCTCGTCGACGACACCCGCGTGCTC
Source organism: Ichneumoninae sp. A BG-2022a (assembly GCA_030522665.1). Lineage (NCBI taxonomy): Eukaryota > Metazoa > Arthropoda > Insecta > Hymenoptera > Ichneumonidae > Ichneumoninae sp. A BG-2022a. The sequence continues at coordinate 7,205 of JAPYZC010010987.1, forward strand.
TTCGACGTAACGGATAGATCGGTCGCGATATCTCTTCCGGCTTGAAAGCGATCGCGCGATAGCCGATCGAACACGATTCACCACGTTCTGCACCGAACCATCGTCATAAGCAATTGCCCATACATGCCCAGCGTACGCTCCTACATATTTTTTTTAAACTGCGTGTCCGATTTATCGCGTAAATCAATCAGAGAGAAGTGAGAAGCACGAATCGCTCGATTCGATCTGGCAACGCATGATTCCCGGCAAATAAATATTGACGATTCGAGGGTAAATAAAAACGAAATGCAGTGAAACAGGAAGCGCCACGAGGAGACGATATTCAGGAAGCGCCCGGAGACATCAATTGTTTGTCAATTATCGCCGTTTTACCTCGCCTTGACGAACCTTCGTCGATTTCGAATCTAAACCAAGATCGCGCTGTTTTCATAAACTCGCGAGCGCGCGCGCGTGAGTCCGTGCTCATTCGCGAGTTCGTCGCTATCGAAGGTGGATAAGCGGCGACAGTACGCACGCGACGCTTCGTGAATACGCGATTGATGAGTCGCAACGCGATGAGGAATGAGAATCGCGTGCATGGCGCAATGATGACGAGCAACGGAATACGGAGCATGGTGATCTGAGTATGAGGCAATTAATATTCGTTTCGGCACAGGGTCATTGAATTTTTGTGTATAGACGGAGAACAGCAGGGCAAAACGGAAGTCCGGAACAGAACGAACGGGTTTGTTTTATAACCAATATAACTGCTGGAAAAAATTTATTTTTGTGAATATAAAAAAAATGGATGATCAAACAATATTTCTCGATTTCTCTCCCGTCTAGCTGCGAGGCTCGGTCACGATCGACATCGTCGCACAGCTAATCAACGTTCCCCTCGCGATTCACGAGATTGGCATAGGCATATTAATAACAGCACTCGCTTCGTTCCCCTTTGCAAAAGCTCATCAGTTATTGAACCAGTCATACACGGGGTGTGCTTGAATGAGCCAGGGGCTCGTCGATGTTCAGCTAGGACGCTATAGTTGATTGACCCGCTAAATATCGGTATCGTTGCATAGAGCGATTTAAAAAAAACGTCCTAGACGACCTTTCTAAAAACTAATGCTGATAGTGGGGTCTCCAATGATTTCAGCAAAAAAAAAAAAATATTTTTTTTGAGGAACCCGCAAGACTGACAGCTCGTAATGGCATTCCGCTCATGTCAAAAACACTTCTGGTTCTGAATGTAAAAAATTGTATGACAAGTTTCATTTATTACAGAAAACATAGAAAATAATATTGAATAAACGGAATTGCTCCTACAAATTTTTATATTCAGACCCGGCGATTTTTTCACATGATCAGAACACGATTAAGGTCACAAAAAATAAAATATGTTTTTCCGCCTAAAATCGGTAGAGAAAAATAACAATTGCACTCGTACCTTGTTGTCGGGTGAGAACTCGCGGCAAATTGGTAATCAAAGTTTGGCACCTCGTCGATCTCGATCGGAGCAAATACTGCTGTTAAATAAAGCACCGGTAGTCACGAACTCGCGGAAATCACCTGCACGTCTTTACACGACACGTCATTGTGACGGACACTCGTGGCTCCCGCCAGCTCCAATGTTTTGTAAATTTGCTGATCGTGAGATTTCCCTCAGACTCAACGACAGACGAACGACCGATATTGTTTCCTACCGATCCCCGCCGGTCACAACGACTATTATTATCTTATGGAATGAAATCGATCGAGTTTCGAGCTTTGCCGGTCGGTTTTTCTAGAACGATCTTTTTGCGTGATGGAACGAAAAGCGAACAGCCCGATCGTCGACGAGGGTCGATCGATTGATGCCGGCGAGCGAAATCTGTTCCGCGTTCCCGTCGAAGACCGAACCCGATGGAGTGTGGACTGGCACTGAGCTCGTGCTACCACAGGGTTCTCCTGACTTTCAAGTAGCCGCGCGCTCTGCCTGTCGGCCTATACCGTCTCTGCTCTCTCGGGCTGCACCAACACCGTGTCGTCCACCACGGTGCCCATGCCCGCCGTTCCGAAGCACCCGACGACTCTGTACGATCCGAAACCTTCTCGCGCCTCTGGTGGGAGTTATAAGCTCCTCTATAACATACTTTATACGAGATAATACACGACGCACGTATCATATACAAGCGTACCACGTTCTTGTTGTACTGCGATGTTAGCGAAGGGGGGACTCTCTTTATTGCTCGCACACCATGGCTAATGCGACGCAACAGCGTACACTTATCCAGTTTGTTACATCCTTCCTAGTTTACGCTTCTATATTTAGGCACGACGAAATTATAATAATAATAATAAAAATCCGATGCCGAGGGTGGATCAGTGTTGACAAATCTTGTCGGGGGGAGCAGGGTATTATTCAACGGGTCGATTCGTTACGCGATTAGTTTTTCGTAGCGTTCGTGATCCACTTTTCATATAAAAAAAATTATTCGTTGATGCGACCTTATATAAAAAAAAAATTAATTTTGTTGCAATTTTTGTGATGAAAATAATTTAATAATTTTATCATTGTCTGTCGATGAAATTATCGCACACCCGAGAATACCGGCGATGCAGGGTGAGAGGGAAGAGAGCCCTGCATCAATGCCCCGGCTGCAGTGCATCGTCCCCCACACCCCCCCCCGCCACCCCCCCCCCCGACCCGGAGGGGCCGTCACTTTTTGGTTCCGTCAACGCGTGTCTGCGAATCCCATCGAAATTGACCCACTTGATGTGTTCCGAAACAAAGGAGCACTTTTTTCCGGGCTCCGACTCGGACACGCGTACCGCTGAGATTTTCGCCAACCCTTTGAAAATTAGAATCTGCCGGAAAGAAACAAATATAGTTCCAGACTGACGCTAGTTCATCTGCGCATGAGAACGCAAGTGGACGCTCGCGTCGATGGCACGCGAAGTAAAGTATGCTTATCCGTCTTTCAAACAAACACTGCGCTCCGACACTCGTTATCTGATCTTGCAAATAAAAGTTGTGGAGCACGTGTACGGAAAATCGAGTCATCGTGAATAATCTACAGTAAGCGACTCTTCGTCGCACCCACGAGCGATACTCGATTCGCATCTCGAGCTTTTTTTTCCTACGAAAATGGAGACCCAAAAAAAAAAGATTATTTGAGAAAGCAGTTAGTTGGGAAAGGTATGCAGTGAAAAATTAAAATAGCCTCCTTCCATAAACAGCTTCAATGAAATTTGCGCTGGCGCTCTTATCTTCACCGACAAAAATGCTCACTCCGTTCCGACAATGTTTAGAAGTTGGAAACGAGCTGTCGGCACGTACAGCATACAAGGCACCCCTCCCACAACGTCTCGCTTACGTCGACTTTCCCCGCAATCTGAAAACGGCGTTTCAGAGCTGATCTCTGCGTGACTGCGCGACTGCCCAACGCCCACGCATTGTCCGGACCATGGACCTGTTGCTGACCTGGGTCTTCACTGTGTTCTCCGGAAAACTGTGTGTTTCCCCGTCACCTGCCGCTTCTTAGCTATTGGCCTGTCTTCGACAATTTGCAACGGGCCGTAGATCTCTCGGGCATCGGCCTGCCAAGTCATGTAAGCCCGGTCCATAATTCAGGAAAAAAAAGGGCGTCCGAAGCCGTCAGAGAGAGGATGCTGGAGAAAAAGAGGGCGAGGGTGGAGTCTCCCGAGAGTGTGCAAAAAAGATTTCCACCGACAAAAGAGTGCTGTCTGCGGCACCGACACAGACATAACTGTGGTGTAAATATATATATATATGTTGCCCTGTGCCCTTCGATCGTGTCGTTCGTCTCGCCCGAGCTATTTTCGAACCGATCTCTATAGCATCCTACCTGCGAGAGTTTTCGGCAGGTAGACCGAACTCGGGTGGATTCTTGGAAATCAGCCGAATGAGAAATTCTCTGGAAAAATACACATGAAAATCTTTTCCCATAACGAAATGTTTTTGATTTTTTTTCAACTTCGATTACACTCCCATGCGCATGAAAAAAAAAAATTGGATAAATCGTGTACGACATTTAGTATTCCCGTGTCATGACGATAAACGTGATGAGATTGCCGTCTCGGAGGACACATCTCAGCTATATTTCTGACCATCTACGAGACTAAAATGTCCCGTAAATGTTGTACGTACGATGTCGCGATGCTTCGGTCAGCTTGGAATTGGAACAATGCCACTTTCATTTTCTTCAAGGCTCTCTGTCAAATTTCTCTAATTTTCGGGAGTCCGATGTGTCGTGTTCACTTAAGGCCCGAGATCCCTTGCTAGCGATACTGCTCATTCTTAAAAACCCGTTATTAAACGTCCTTCATGTGACGGTACCGCAACATAAGCGCAGTAATAGGGGCCACAAGCTGCATTTAAGATAAGAGTTTTCTTATTAACACTGTGAAAATAAATTGTATGTTTAAGGCACTGGGACTGGACATTAGTTACATTACTTACATTAATTGAACATCAATGAACTGTTCTTTGTAAAACAAAAATACCAGATATAAAATTACAAATTTTTTATTATTTACAAAAAAATTGAATTGAAAATAAAAATTTTACAGAAACAGTTTACGAACAGAAGTAAAAAAAGTAAAAAATAGTAAAAATTGTTCATCTCGTCCCAAAATTCCGTTATGCTCCACTCTACCCTAGTTCTCGTTAAATTCGTCGATTCGCCGAAGTTTACTAATGACATGGCGGAATTGTAACGCACCTGCTCTAAGGGCGGTGCCTCGACTTTCACCTCACCTGCACTCGTTATGCCCATTATCATAATCGTGAAATTGTATGATTTGCTTTCACGCGTCTCACGAGATTCCTAACTGTTCGTTGATATGTTTTCTGCTCGTTCGACTTTCTTGTTGTTATTATTATCTTACGACCATCGGCCTATGCCACCGACTGTGCTGGAAACATCGCGACTGTGTTCGGCCGATCGAGAAGAAATACCATGATTTTTCAGAACCGATCGTTTAATCGTACCGAGATTGATGATAATGCCGGTCTCGTCTCAAGAGCACACGAACGATCAAGTGATTCGTCGCGCCGTTTCTTATGCACCGGTCGTGAGTGTGAGCGTCGCGTTCCACACTGCCGATCACTTATCGGACGACTCGGTCGAGATTCATATTAATTTGCTAAGCTCGACAATGACCTCAGAAGCTATTAGATTAGGCACTGCCGTGCCATTGATTAGGTCGCGGTGTAAGAGATCCTTGGATATCTGGCTCAGAGGGTCTGCCCATAAAACGCGTCGTCTTATGCAATGAGTACACGAGCGAACGCTCTTATACACTAGCCGACAGTGACGCGAATGTCATTGTTAATGCTGTTGTTTTGTTACAGTAATCTCCGAACGATGATCGGATCTCCCTCCCGATGCCGTACGTATGGCCGGTACCGCTACGATCCACAGACGCGATATATCGTACAGGATGAAAGGAGAAAAATCACGCGATTGCAGGCCATCTGTACAAGGTACATTTTTTATAACGTTTATAACTCCTACTGACTACTCTTCCACGTAAGCCTTCCTACGGTTAAAAAATACATCATATGTGCATGCAAAATTTCAAAGCAAAAAATGGACCTTTTGTGCCAATTTTTTGGAGGGCTTAAAAAGTCTGGTCTCAAATGGACCGTTTAGCCCTGCACTATCCTAATACTGCAGAATAACCTTCCTGCAGAAAAAAATACATTATATCTGCAGGCACAGTTTGAAAGCAAAATGAACCCGTTTTACCTATTTTTTAGGGCGGCATAAAAAATCTGGTCTCAAATGGACCGTTTTGCCCCGCACTGTTCTAATATTGTTGTTTAAAATTCGCGTTTATCGACCCAACTACTGCTTCGTGAATTTTTTTTGTAGAACAAAGAACCCGTTTGGTTATGATAGAAGTTCTTGAGGGTTTCAATGGGAAATGTGCAATTAACGTTGCAACGTGACTGATCGGCAGGCAAGCAATTTAGCGTGAAACACGTGGCTCACCCGTCTGCGCGGAGTGGCACACTCTGTCCTTCGGAGGCCAACGACGTCGCAATAAACTCTCGAAAATCATACTCGGGCGATTCTTAGGGTGACGTGCTTTGAAAGCGTACAGACAGTGCTGTTGCGCGGAAATGGATCATTAGCGATCCGAGGAATTCAAGCGAATTTTCCTTGCGAACTTTGTATAACCAAGTATACGCGTCCCATTTTTCGAGACGTACCTGACAACGCGTCCCCGGTTCGACTCGTCAAAACACGATTGCGTGACTGTAACAACAAATTGATTAAAGTACGCGTCGTACTAATTGCGGGAGAAAAAAAATGTCGGCTTCCAAAATAATAACTCCGAAATAGACTTTTTTAATGCTCATTATCAACGTAATGATACAGAGAAATCGTCAAAATGAAAAAAAAACTCTTTGCACGTTTAACAAGCACTCATTATCCACCAAGGCCCGCAATATTTTTTCTTTTGTAATCGCACAATTATAATTTTTTTTTCAACGAGTCGTATTTTCAGCTATAAAAATTGTGAAGCTACCGAGGCAAAAAAAAATTATTGACGTTTACGGGACATTTTTTGTCAAATGTACAGACCTCTTTTTTGCCGAGGAGCGAGTTACGTGGTCCATGTGACATCACCTGCTTACTCAAGGCTTCACGACGGAAGAGACCATCTGATTAAATTATCTACAGCGGAATGATAATAATAATAATCCACAAGAAGAAAGCAAAGACGAAGGGCGTGAGAGCGGATGCTGACGTCACTGGTATCAACTGGACGGGGAGGGTGGCGAGGGGGAGACGAAGCGAAGAGAGGGCAGCAATCCGTCATGAAGAAGTCGCTCGACAGTACATCCACCCGTAAATATTCCATTTAAGGCTGATGGCTAGATTGTTCGTATAGTTGACGGTCAGTCTCGACTCTCACATCAGACTCAGTTAGTCGACGGCACGAACGTGCATTATTGTACAGCACACTGTACAACGCGGGGCTCTGTGTCTACACACGTAATGTGTACGTTGCAACGAGCTCTCGTCGTCGTCGTCGTCGTTCTGTCTCGCGCTACCTACGACCACTCTCGTTGATAATCCGACGCCCTCTTATTAAACTATACCACTATCAAGTCGTGTGGGGAGGACGCGGCCAACGAGACTGGTCGCACACCCACGGTCACGCACGTGCTGCGCGAGAGTCAACATCGGAGATCTTCGGTGATCTTTGTCTCACTTCGAACGGAGATTCGAGGCATTGATCTATTTTTTTTCGACCAGAAATAACGTCATACCGGAAACCCGTCACTTCCGGGTTGAAAATTTAATTTTTCAATTGGAAGTAACCTCATACTCGAAGTATGTTACTTCCGGTCGGGATAACTAAATTTCGGCAATAATAATAATAATAATAATAATAATAATAATAATAATAATAATAATAATAATAATAATAATAATAATAATAATAATAATAATAATAATAATA
>JAPYZC010010991.1:0-11159 GCA_030522665.1 Ichneumoninae sp. A BG-2022a
TTTGTTAATAACATTTTGCAATTATTATTATGCAAAATTAATCTTCTCAGTACCTTCAGTATACATGATTTTTTTCAGATTTTTACACCATCAAGAAGTGCTTGCAATTTTCTCTTATTGTTGTCGAACTTATGCGAACTCAGCCCGCAGCGAGACTCCCTCTTTAACCCACTCTCTTCTCCGTCCGGATCTCCGTGTCTCTACGTCATCCCTCCCGAAACATTCGGCCGTTCCACTATTTTACCGATCCTCCGTTCCCGTCAGCGTCCGCACAACGCCGGGCTTTCCACAATCGAAACGGGGTGGCATAGCTGCTTTTACCGCCGGGGGGGCTGCCGGTCATATCTTTGCCGGGAACGTCGAGCGAGAGGGCGAACTCTAGCTGCGGACATCGAACGAGGTTGGTGTTTTCGGAGTACGTGCTTATCTGTGACTCGTCCATGTGTGCAACCCGCTCTCCAGTTCGCCACTCATCCTCCCCGACCGGTCCGCCTCTGCTTCTTCCCTCCGCGTCTTCGTTTCCAACCCAACTCCCCCTCGACTGTCTTCCCAAATAGGGAATCGTGCCAAGTCTCTGTACGAAGCTCTCACCCCCCACCCCGCCGGTATTATTTTGGTTTTCGATGCTCCGACAGTCGGCCACCATCATCGCGAGGGATGCGAGATTGGAATGGGAAAAGGGGGGTCGTACGGGAAGATGCCGGTGCCTCGGAAAAAGCCATCCGGTTCTCGGTCTCCGTAGGCGAAAGGGGTGCATATAGGCGAGAAGTGGTGTTGGCTCGTCGGAGAGGCAGAAAAGCGAGCGGCGAAGAGGCAAAGGGATGGATTCTCTGCAGTTTAATATCGAGACAATTGGCTGGCGGAAAGACGGGGCTACGGTCCGCGTGCACCCAGCATCCGTTCTCTCTATATGCTCTATTTTTTTTTTATTTCCTTTCTCCTCCGCTTTTCGCCTTTCTGGCTTATACGTAGCGGAGGGATCGCTGCCTATCTATCTCGCTTTCATCTGGCTTTTCCTGTTCACTCTCTCGCGTACATCCAGCCCTCTCTTTGTCGACGAATCGATCCCTTTTTCGTGGCACTCAGCGACCGAATTGGTTCGGTCCTCTCCTCCGCCGAGCGCGGCGGCGTCTTCGAGACCCGGCGCTCTATGTGCACCCTGGAAATGAAGAATATATGAAGGAATGCGACGAGGGCGGAAATAAAGGAAGACGGCGCGGAGAATAGAAAGGGACGTGTATGACTCCGCCGATCCTCGGCCAAATATGTCCCGGCGATGCTGCCGGGGCGCTTTCAGCATTTTCGCCGGTCACCCATCAGGCTCCCACCACCGAACGATTGGAAGATATCGGGCTGGTACGTTTTCCGGTGTATCAAATGAAAGAAATATCCCGTCCAAAAAATCTATTCGGCGCTGAGAAGAAAGTGCGGGGATGTTGGATTGTTTTAGAAGGTGGAAACACAAACCCAAACAAGGCGAAGGTTTGGGCTTTGATCGGAGTCTGTTAGGCGGGGTTTGTTTTACTGGTAGCTCGATGTTTTGCGAGGAAATCCGTGGCAGAAACGAAAATTAAACTTTTATTGTTACTTATTGAATCTAATCACAAAAAACCGACAAATATGTCGGTTTTTTTCGTCAGCTTTTTCGTCTGCTTAACTGTCCATTCATTGGCCAGTTTACCCTAATAATAATGGTAGTCGATTAGGCCTTGAGAGCATAGAGGGATCGCACAAAACATGTCTTGGTATATTTTATGTTGTGTACATGAATTACAGAAAAACAATGATTATCTCCGTCAAATATTTCACATGCAACTATAAAGAAAACGGTTTTCCACACGTGGCACATCGTACCGATGCTTGCACATACAGTCATACAATTTTTGGTGCAATGATATCGTATCCATATGTACTAAAAACTGTGCAAACGGCAGCGCCATCAGTTTATTACGTCAAAATATATTACGGGTGGTCATATCACCCTAACTCACCCTATTTTATTTAAAAAACATGTTTTATCTAAAAAATAATCGACAATAAAAGTCCGGGGGATATATTTTTAACCGGTACACCGTGCGCCATTAAGCCGATGTGTTATAACGTTACAGTATAAATTATGCAACTGACAAATCGATTTTACCAATTTATGTCAAAAGTCCAACCGTCCGGTCTGGCGCATTTCATTACCAAAAATCCCATTTGACGTACCCCTAATAACATCTAGCCGAATTAATAATTCCACCCGCAGTATGTAAAGCGGTGCCGAAACTAAACGACCGTCACTACGGTTTTATCCTGTCGCTTCGTGAAAATGTCAAATATTTTAATACAAATACGAGAGCGAGCTAGTTCGCCTCGTCGAGTCTTTCCGGCTGTACGCCTCCCTTCTGTTATTCAGACTCGTTTTTTTTTCTTCATCCAGTTTTACTCGTCCCTTTCGCCATTTCCTTCCAGCAATCTTTCGATCCGACTTATCTCGAAAACCCAACCAACCGCGGTTCTCGGTCCTTCGAGCATCGAAGCGGAAGGGAAGAAGAAGATCGAAGAAGCCGACTTGCGAATTCGCAGTGTTCGCGGTTTTTTTTCTTTATTTGATTATGTACTAGCTATTTACTGTGGCTCGGGAGCTTCGCACCCTCCCTATGGATTTAGCCTGATTACGTCACTTCCAGTTTGAACATTTTATTTTTCAACCGAAAGTGGCGACGTATCGGCAATACGTCACTTCCCGTTTGAAAACCTCATTTTTTGACCGGAATTGACGTCATGCCGAAAATACGTCACTTCCGAGATTTTCAAACCGAAAGTGACGTGTTGCCGATGTTTCAACCACAAACTATTTCACACATCGTGAAATAAAAAATGGGATGCTCGACTGGTCTCCCATTTTGCAGGATTTTTTTTTAGGCAGAATTCGATAAATTCGTAAAAAAAATAAAATAAAATAAAATGGGTACTCTGAAAACTCCGTCAGTCTACTCGAAAATGTTGACAGATATAAATTGACGGGCAGGGCAAGCGAGTCACTCACGCGAGTGCGAACGGCATGTGTTCGATTATTTAGTAGCCATTTAAATAACTTGCCGGACTGTATAATCCCACGTCGAAGCGCGTTAAATTTTCGATGTCATCCCGTACGTTCGATATATTTCAGCGATTTCTGGTATGGCTCGTAAAACGAGGAAAATTAAAACTCTCGACGTTCTCAAGTGACTAGCGACGTGGAAAGGAGAAAAAAGAACGTAAGCACCGCTCTCGGCCGTGGAAGTTACAGAGAAAGGAAAAAAAAAGAACATCGTACAGAGAGGAATTTATGTCAAGATATATCGAAGTTAAAATACCTTCGCACGGTATGCGATTAGACGTTCGGTACGGGTAATCCGTCTCAGTAATTAAAGACCCACAGTACAACTCGAGTTCTCGAGAGCGATCGCAGTGAAAAAAATCTTCAGAATTCGATACGAATCCTGAAAAAAAACGAAACAAAAAATTAATGCAAATTAAAAACCTTGCAATTAGGGTAGAGCGGGACAAAATGGGGCAACGGGGCAAAACGGGGTTTTTGGGCAAAACGTCATTTTCCAATAATGTTTGGATGCCCGAATTTGCCCTGTCGGATACATCAGGCTTTTCTGCCCAGTTTTGCCACCGTGTCCGATCCAAAAATTATTGGAAAATTTAGTTTTGCCCAACAACCCCGTTTTGCCCCGTTGCCCCATTCACCCAGAAAAAAATTTATTTGGCGCCCACCGTTTATTCGGTTTAAGTAAAATATTTATTTGATTTAAATATATATTTATTTAAATTAAGCAAATAGTTACTTTAATGAAATAAATATTTATTTAAATCAAATTAAATATTTTAATTAACCAAATAAACGGTGGCCGTCAAAAAAAATTTTTGTTCTGCGTGTTTTGCACCGCTCTCCCCTACAGATGAATTCGGTCGGAATTAACATCATTCTCCTTTCGGCGTTTCGAACCAGATGTCCGTTAATTGTTTCGAGTTTATGAAGATTAGCTTTTGTGCATCGATCAACTCCAGACGGGACGGTCGTCTGTTAATTCCCCGTGCTAATTAGAAGCTTCACCGATGTCGACTCGGAGGTTGAATAATCGTAGGAACCGGAAGTACGGCGAAGGTACGTGTCTCGGGCCAGGAAAGACAGTCCCGCGGCGCCTTCGACTCGGGTACAACTTACACCGATACGCTTGCACGGAGCACATAGCGTATTAGTTACGGCACCCGTCAGCCGGAGGAATCGTCGAGTATCGCGAACGAAACTCCGACGACCGCGACATTAATAATTCCTGTACGGATTCGCAAGCGTGCGCGAGACGCGCCACCAATTCCCCGCACCAAGCAGAAGCAGCAGTTACAGTTACAGCCTTCCGTGATATGTGGAACGATATTTTACGTTTCGAGCACGACGATTTATGCCGTCGGCCAGTGTCGTTTCCGGCAGTGCGAGTGTCGCATTTTATACTTTTTAAATTTTTTTCTTTTCTCTTTTTTAATCATTTCCTCTTCCCATTTCTTCACTCCCGGATTTTCGCTGAACACTCCGCCGGTCATGTACCTGCGAGGGAGGAACGCCTCCGTTACACTGCAGTAATGAGAGCCGAGGAACCCCTTTGAGCCACTGTTCAATTTCTTATCACCTCGTGGGGCAAAGAGACGCGGAGCGTTGCGCAATCGCATTTGTCCGACATTTAATTTTCATTGAAACGTCGTACGTCCGGCAGTCAATCACTCCGTCTTTGAAGTCACCGAGATGCATCGCACCGACCTTAATTTATTTATATTTACTTTTGCGACGGCTGCTTTTCATGTCTCCGCACCGGTGCGTAAAAGTGAGACACGTATTTTAAAAAGAACGAGAGCCGGAATGTTTATTAAAACGGTGAAGACGTGAGTCCACGTTAACGTGAACCGGGCGCCCACCCGCCAGGCGCCCAGTTGGTAACAAAAACTGTACCGAATGCCGTTTTGAGACTGCAGAGCGCCGAGAAAAAATAAAATTATCTTTTCAATTTTCTTCTTTCTTGGCAGTCTGCGATCTAAAAACGGCATTCAGTACAGTTTTTGTTACCGGCGATGCTATTTCGCATCACCTTAAGGAGGGAGTCTCGCTGCGCGCTGACTTCGCATAAGTTCGACAACAATGAGAGAAAATTGCAAGTACTTCTTGATGGTGTAAAAATCTGAAAAAAATTTTGCATAATAATAATTGCAATATGTTATTAACAAATTCATCAAAAAATTATTTTTTTTATGAAAATGATTCGTTTATTTTTCTGAATACGTATGCATTTTTCAGATTTTTAAGTAATCGTGAATTTTTTTTATATAGAACAAAAATCAACGGCAAAAAAATTTCCAGAAGGCGGGTTGGCAAAATTTTGCGTATCTGGCTACTAATTTTGAGGATAAAACTAAGAATTTTCTGGATTAAAACTGAGAATTTCGTTGAGCAATTTTTTATTAATTTATGTTGTATCAAATCCTTCTCCTAGTGTACACCGAGAAAAATAGTTCAACAACAAAAATATAGATCGTTAATAATTTACTGTCGTGGCAGCAAAAATATTTGGCTGCTACAGCAAAATATTTGTTGCCACAGCAAAATATTTTGTCCCTATGTTAACCAGGTTAATCAGTTATGGTAACAAAATTCTTGTTGTCCCAACATTTTTTTTTTCTCCGTGTACGATACGTTAACTCCAGATTTTCGATGTATCGGAGCGATTTAAAAAATGACTCTAATATGATCAAGTACCGTGAGGTATTTATTTTCTAATTGATGTTGCCTTCTTCGGGCGCTTGCACATTCATCGATGCCGAAATGTGCATAAGCGACATATTTCGGACGGGGTTGAATTAATTAACGCGAAAATGAGACGCGCAGCTGCATCCGTGTGCATTCCGCGTTGATTTACGCCGAGGCCATAATATAATCATCGTGTTATCAAATTAATCGACGGCGCGTCCGGATGCCCGACAAAACGCCCGAGCGCGGTACGCGACCGTATTACGGACCGTCCGTTGATTTTCCGTCGCGTTTGCCCGTAACGTTCCTCGAGCAACAACAGCACATCCATCCGTGATTCAAAATTTACAAACAAACCAAAAAAAAATCAATACAAACTCCAGTCACTCGTAAAATCGAATGTATCCACCGGCTTTTTTTTCGTTCATCTGCGGCCCTTCCAATTATCCTTTTGAGTGCTCTCGCCGACGTGCAGTCGATTTTTTTCGCGCTTACATTTCCCGTTGATTGTCACGCGATGAAAAAAAAAATATATATATATAGGGTAGAGCGGGGCAAAATGGGGCAAAACGGGGTTTTGGGCAAAACGTCATTTTCCAATAATTTTTGGAATTGCCCGAATTCGCCCTATCGGATACATCAGGCTTTTCTGCCCAGTTTCGCCACCTTGTCCGATCCAAAAATGATTGGAAAATTTAGTTTTGCCCAAAAACCCCGTTTTCCCCCGTTGCCCCATTTTGCCCCGCTCTCCCCTATATATATATAAGTCGACAGGAACATCCGTATGCGTGAGCATTCGTTGGAACAAAAGCCTATCGTTATTGTTTCTCGGATGTAGAATAATCGCCATCGCGTGACGTACAGGGCGAGGGAAAGGTGTTGCGCAGGGTACAGAGGCGCGCTCGTGGGCTTCGACCTACGGTGAATTAACGCTTTAAGCCGTATTACCAGGAGGGGTGTCGCAGAGTTCCTGCACTGGCTCCGGGCCCCTGTAATGCTGCAACAAGGATTACTCATCCCCGCCGCGGGCTGCGCCCTAACGACTGACCTAAGCCGAACTATACTACTGACAGGTACACACACAGTAGTTGCGCTAGCTACCTGTCTCCTCCTCCGGCTCCTCCACTTCAACCCCGGTATGTTGTCAATCACCGGCTCTTGACGTACCGCGTACATGCAATACACATAGGTACACGGTATTAGTTCCGCGCACGGTTAAACTGAACAGTATTGGTCCAGAGTACCCGGGAGCATTCCAATAAAATGTCCGATACATAAATCTTCACGCCTGCGGGCACCGGGAATTCATCAACATTTTTTTTTTTTTCCGATATTGACGTTAGCTTATAGGTGTTGCAGTTATGGTTCACGTTACTGCGTCGATTTGAGCCGTATGGCACCGGTATATGCCGAAGCTCGCACGATTATACTGGTCTGTACGTTCGCCAAATATTTTTGTTTACAACTAAAGATTTGATTTTCCGCTATTTTTTGCGATTCTTTTTTGTTTGGTGTATGTTTGACGAATTGTGGGTTTGACGAAAAAAGAGATTGTAAAATTGCGGAGACAAAAATTGTAAATTTTTGCGGACGAGAAATTATAAGGGGACCGACATTATTGAATAGGGAAATACCTGTAAAAAATCTGGTATTATTTATAATGATTTTCTTATTGCAGTTACTACGCATGTAGCATGAAATATTGTGAAAACATTTAAGACATATCTTCAATCTTTCAAATATTCGAAAATATTTTTGAAATATATGGAAATCATATTTTAAAGTATTCTAAAATTGTTCAAAAATATAATTAATCTTTCATACATCTGAAGTATTTTTGAAACGGTGAAACAATATTTTGAAAGCGAATATTAACATGGTTCGTGCATATATTTTAACACAGCTCGACTATTTACACTCTTGAAGGGACTCATCGAAATCTTATAGATTAAGTGCTGGAGGCAGAACATATGTTTAAAATAATGAACAATATCTACAGCACAAAAGTATTGATAATTTCTTGAATATTTCAAAAAGTTATCTAATAAATATCCTACCAGCGTTTAAAAATATTTCAGAGATATATTGTAATATTGGTAAAATAATTGCAATATTAAAAAATATATATATATCAAAACATATAAGAAATATTTCCGTACTAAGTGGGTAAATAAGCACTATTCATTTATTACCGCGATTTCGGTAAAACGGCCGAAAATTACTTTGGTAACTATGAGACAAAAGTTGTTACCAAACTCACCTTTATCGATTGACCACATTGACGCACATGCCCACAAAAAGGAAAACCGTTTAAATTTTATTGCAGCCTTGTTATACACAATCTAAAGTGATTGAATTTTTGCGCTGTCAAAATTTCGCAGTCCCCTTCAATGTGCCGTCTATCTGAGTAATCGAGACCCTGGGTCCTAATCGAAATTGTCCTGCAGTTGTCTCCACGCGACATAGGACACAAGGCCGTTCCTCGCCGCTCGTTACTCTCCCCCTCTCTCCCGATTGATTGGCAATCATCTCTCCAAGTGCTCAAAGCCCCTGTTGCAGGTGTTTCGGATAACGATCTCGCCGTGACAGATTTTTTCGTCGTTTAATCATCCAATGAATAATCGCCCGTGTCGATCGAACGGTACATTAGTCACAGTGAGTCATTAAGGTGATGCGGAAACCTCCACCTCCGACAGGTCCGAGACCGGGTCGGTAACAAATCGCCTCTTCCTTCTTTCCTCCGAACCGGTTGGATACCTCGACCGAAAATCAAATTACCTTTTCGTTGCCGATTTATAACCGACCGCGGTACATCGCATGCCCCTAATGGCCGAGGGAAAATATTATTTGATAAATGATATTTTCTTCGCGGCTAAATCGTCGGCGCTGTTATTATCGCGGTAGGAAAGCGGCGAGTAGTTACGAGCCAAAGCAACCGGATGCTATTTTTCAGCACGATAGAGAATGCTGAACTACCGGGCGGGGGTGAGGCGGGACGCCGGTGAGTTTCCGCGGAAACGTTTCTCCTCGACATAAAACGATGAATATACGATTTTCCCACCGACGTGTATTCCCGCGAATGACACGGCTACAAAAGGGGGTTTTAATGGGTATACCGTCCGATCGCAAACGATACACGCTATTCCGTACCGGAAAACAAGCCAAATGAACTTCCCTCACTTTGTTAACGTACCGTGCAAGCTTTTGCCGGGCACGTCAAGCGCGTCGACCATCCTCGTTATACCCATTTCGCCGAGCTTCAAAAATTTACAATACGCCAAAGGCTATTCGATCGTCGACGCGGCCCCGTCGAACCTCGCCAAATTCCCCACCGTCCGGTGTCATTTCGCCGATGGAATTTTGTAATCCGTCCCCGAATCGGTCGTCCTTCGATTTTCTATTTTTTTCCAACGATCCGTTCCTTCACCGACCTAGCGTGTGGAATTTTTTCATAAGTTGGCAGATGGTGAAAATGATAATGGAGCAGAGTGCAGAAAAAGAGGGAAAAAAATCTATCGATCCGAGCCTCCGTTTCCGGAAGCGTTCGAGCGCATGAGCTTCCTTCTATGCTTCGCACTCAATTATTTATTTTTATTTTTATATTTTTAACCATTTTACTCAGCCCGGCGAAAAAATTGCACGCACAAATGTATACGATATGTAATTGTATACGTACCTTTTATAGAAATCCTATAGCCTCGTTTGCTATAATATCCAATATGTATTCATGAAAGAGCTATATATATTTCTTTTTCACTGTACGCGAATAAAAATGGACTCGTTTTTTCACCATTATCTCGATAACTCCCGTCCACCCTTTCTCTTTATTAACATCCGCACCGTATATCAGCGAAATATTTGTCGATTCCTGCAGGCTCTTTCACATCATCGCCCTTTCGTTATACATTTTTTTTCATTATTTTCTATATTTGTTTCTTTTTTTTTATACTCGTTCACACCTCGTTTCATTCACGCCCATCCCATCTCGCATTTCTCGCACATTCTTATACATAACACAAAACGACTCGTACGTGCATACGCAAATTTTTCGATTTACAATACAATACACCACTCTCGCCGTGTCTCCCGTCTCGATGCAGAGTTCTTTTACACTTTTCGTTTTATTTTTTTCTTTTTTTTTTAACAGTAAAATGTGACCTCGATAGTTTCCACGTTTCCGACGGAATCCAATCGGGCCGCGATTGTACGTATCCATTATCCGGCGACCGCGTTACTTTGTAGCGGCGGGGATTCGTGTTTAAAATTCGTTCAGCTACGTGAAAAGGAGTGAGAACCGCGATGAGTGCCGAGCGGGAATGGCGAGAAAAACGGGGAAACTACCGAAGCCCCCCGTACGTATCCTTAGTGGCGCTAGAATAGATAACTGTACTTTTTCATATTCTCGTTTTTTTTTCTTCATTCAATTTTTATCATTCCATCTCTCCTCGTGTTCGCGGCTTTCCATCGTTCGCGAACGGAGCCGCGGGCCTTTAAATTCTCTTTTAGAAAAATCTTCCCCGACACGTTTATTTATGCAAGACGCGAATTTATCGGGAGCGCCGTTTATTCGCGAAAAAAAAACCGAAGGTCTTACAACTTCTTGAGCCACTCTCGCATACCGTGAGAAACACGTGTTCGACGTCGTCCGCGATAAGCCGTTCCGCTGCGTCGTGATGCATGGCCCACCTGCATGGAATATCCCCGCGCCGCTCCGACATCGTCCGTGATACTTCCGGTTTCCTTGCACGATCGTATTTCGCGATCCCTCGGTCCGTACGGCGGCTCCCGATATAACAGAGCGGTTCGATGCTCGATCGATGTGAATTCAAATTGCATTCGTTAGTCGCAACGGACCGTCCGACCGGAGCCACGAGGCTCGTTTGTGGACATGAGATGTTTGTCAAACCTACAACCTTTTTTATTTAGGGGAGACCAGGGACAAAAGTAACACGGGTCAATTGTAACAAGCGGCCGTGCAACGCTGCGCATGATCGGACGCATTGGATATGAAGTGAGCAACATTATAGACATCACAATGTGATTCGCGAGTGCACAAGTGATTTTTCGACCGAGCGGATTGGGTCAGCTAGGCAACACAATACAAAATATTAGTGCAAACAAGCACAAGGAGTTGAAAGGTACATTTTTGCGGAACAATTTGTTCGCTGAGACGATCCGTTTCAGATTGTTATTAACCGGTGCCACAGTAACTTTGCTAATAATCCGGTGTGGGGTCGATTGTAACAGTCGATCCGGGTCAATTGTAACAGCAACAATTCATTTCTTCCAATACCAATACCAATACCAATATATTTTATTTATTTTATTCTTACATTCTAAGCAATCAGCGATAATTTATACACTTATAATTTGTAACCAACCAATTGTA
>JAPYZC010010993.1:0-10136 GCA_030522665.1 Ichneumoninae sp. A BG-2022a
TTCAGCACCTTTTATATGCTAGAATTTTTTCAGATTTTTTTCTCATCGAGAAGTGTTTGTAATCTTTGTCTTTTTTCTCTCGAACTTAGGCGGCGTCAGACATTGTGAGAGTACTACCTTAAGTAAAATAAGTAAGTAAAAAGTAAAATAAATGATTTTTCTGGGTGCACTGTAAGAAGAAGTGCAATCTGGGTAAAGCGTTCTGAATTTTTTATAATGGCACCAATACAGTGAATAAATCAATTGTAATGATTTCATGAATAATAGATATAGCATGATGGTTTTCGGATGATTAAAAATCAACACAGAGCGCCAATTTTATGGATGGGGTCGCGCGACCCGGGGCACTATAGGAAAAGCTTATTATGAGGAAAGTTCGGGCTCCTCGATGTGGCGAAACGTTGGCGAACTAAATTCAGCGCCCATCACCGTCTGAACCTGAGACCTTTGCCTCGAAGAGCCCCGTCGAGTGAATGGACGAAACTGGGCCACAGACAATGGACCGTACGCGGTGGCTTGTGTAGATCCTATACGTGCTCTGTATAAATTGTATATCTGTATGCAGTTTCTACGAGCGTAGACATGCGGGGCAGCAACAGCCGACTCGGACGGGTGCCAAGAGTGGAAGGCATCGTTGCCTGCAGGGCTTGCCGCCGAGCTCACAACAAGTCCAAACGGAGCCTCAGAACTACTTGGGGGATACCTCTTGTGTATACGTTGGTCGTGGAGAGTAATGAGACATCTATATCTTCTTGGCCCAAAAGACGATTGCATGCAATTACGTTTTAGCCAATTGCGGATTATAAATTCTTGGTTAAATGTCCCAACATGCAAGATGCCTATTTCTGGGCCAGTTTCAAGACGACAAATTGATCCTGTAAATCTTAACTTGTGGTTTAAGAATCGAGACATCGGTCAACTGTTTTGGACTCTAGAGCAGAATTCCGAACTGCACTGACAAAAAATAACATAGTAAAAGCAACATAGTAAAAGCAACAATACTGACTTTGTATAATAAAAAATAGTTCCCAGGGGGAACGTTTACATTTAATAGTTATGACAGTGACAAAAAATCATGGTTGCAACAATAATTATAATTTAACCAATTGAATATATACTATCAAAAACTATCTATATAGACGTTTCCCCTGGGAACTATTGGTATAGTAGAAAATACTATTCTTTTCCTTAGTGTGATAAAAGTTTACCCTCGAACGTTTTTTGATCAATTGATAGTTTTCGCGTAACCAGCAATGAACATTGCGGCCAACGAGCGCAGTGCATGTGCAAATTTTGGTCATACCACAGACACGATTTCTATACGATCCAAATATTGAGATAATGCCACCTCTCGACTCGGGAGCTTCCTGTGCCAATTCGAAGGAACTTTCTACCATCGTGCAGGACTATTGATCTCCGATAGTTCAGCGTCCACCTGCCCGTGTCAATTTTCGTATCCGCATTTACATTCGCACACTTACACATTTGACAAAGATAGAGCTGACCGGGCTGCTGGAAATTCAATTTCCTTAAAAGCCGAATAACGGATGCTGCCTCTCCTGCATGAACATTTATTGGTCACGTTTTGTCTGCCTGGACGTAAGTTTCCAATACACTCGGATGGTACGCAGGGTCGCTCGTACGGCAAACCCTTTGCGAACTCTGGCCAGCTATGGGTGACGATTGTGTCGAGTGGGTATCGATGCCTACTTATTGCGCAGACAGATGAGGGTGATTATCGCCGGAGTGGCTCCATCCCGCGATGTATAGTTCGCTCGCGCGGTGGCTCAAACTGTCTGAGGGAGTCTAAGCGAGCATCCTTATCCGTCCCCGAGGATAACGCACAATTGGGTTACACACACGGTGACATCCGACCGGATAGATGTTATGTACCGGCGATCTATCGTACATAGAGCAGCGAGAGAGCATAGCAGGGCTCCGTGCGTATATAACGGAGAGGCACAGGGATAGACGTCAAATGTCGTTATAAGACACGCAGGATACCACGGTCCGTCCCCACGTACCTTGATGTCGTGCTCTATGTGCTTGGGCACTGCGCCGCCGCTCATACGCCAAACCCTCTGCTCATTACGCGGAGAAATAAGGGTGATTATGGTCAGAGTGGGTGAACCCTGTGATGTAATTCGCTCACGCGGTGGCCGGGACTATCTAAGGGATTCTAAGCGAGCATCCTTATTCGTCCCCGAGGATAACGCACAATTCAACGTTACATACACGTTGGCATCCAACCGGATAGATGTAACGTACATGCGATCGGTCGTGCATAGAACAGCGAGAGAGCGTAGCAGTGTTCCATGCATGTATAACAGAGAGGCAAAGGGTAGAAGAATACAAAAAATATATAAAAATAAATATTTATTTAAATCAAGTAAATAGGGTAAAAGTGGTGAATATGGCCCACCTTGATTCACATGTAAATCAATGATATATGGACCAGGCCATATTCCCCACTTTTAATAATTATCTATTTAAATCAAATTAATATTTTACTTAAACCAAATAAACGGTTCCCGTTAAATAATTTTTTTTCTGGGTGTGATGTGGTGCTTGTGGGGCGAGATGTGGTGATGTAGGGCTCTGCGTCGACGCTTGTACGCCAAAGCCTCTGCTTATTACGCAGACAAATAAGGGTGATTATGGTCAGAGTGTCTCAACCCTGTGATGTAATTCGCTCACGCGGTGGATGGCATTATCTAAGGGATTCTAAGCGAGCATCCTTATTCGTCCCCGAGGATAACGCACAATTCAACGTTACATATACGTTAACATCCAACCGGATATATGTAATGTACATAAGATCGGCCGTACATGGAACAGCGAGAGAGCATAACAGAGTTCCATGTGTGTACAACGGAAAGACAGAAAGTTAGACGTGAAACATCGTTCTAAGACACGCAGGATAGCGCGGTCTGTTCCCACATACCCTGATGTGGTGCTATATGTGCTTGGGCACTGCGTCGACGATCATACGCCAAACCGTCTGCTGTTTCTAGCCATCCATAAATGACGATTGCGTCGAGTGGGTATCGATACCTACTTAATACGCAGACAAATAAGGGTGACTATTGACAGAGTGGCTCAATCCAGCGATGTATCATTCGCTCGTACGGTAGCTGGGACTGTCTAAGGCATTCCAAGCGAGCATCCTTATCCGTTCCCGAGGATAACGCACAATTCAACATTACATATACTTTGACATCCAACCGGCTAGATGTAATGTACATATGTTCGGTCGTACATAGAACAACGAGAGAGCATAACAGAGTTCCATGTGTGTATAACGGAAAGACAGAGAGTTAGACGTGAAATATCGTTCTAAGACGCGCACGATGGCACAGTCCGTTCCCACATACCCTGATGTGGTGCTATATGTGCTTGGGCACTGCGTCGATGGTCGTACGCCAAACCGTCTGCTGTTTCTAGCTATCTATAAGTGACGATTGCGTCGAGTGGGTATTGATACCTAGTTAATACACAGACAAATAAGGGTGGTTATTGTCAGAGTGGCTCAATCCAGCGATGTATCATTCGTTCGTACAGTAGCTGGGACTGTCTAAGGCATTCCAAGCGAGCATCCTTATTCATTACCGCGGATAACGCACAATTCAACGTTACATATACGTTGACATCCAACCGGATATATGTAGGGTAAAAGGGGGAAATATGGCCCGGTCCATATATGATTGATTTACGTGTTAATCGAGGTGGGCCATATTCACCACTTTTACCCTAATGTACATAAGATCGGTCGTACATAGAACAGCGAGAGAGCGTAGCAGAGTTCCATGTGTGTATAACGGAATGGCATAGGGTTAGACGTGAAATATCGTTCTAAGACACGCAGGATACCACAGTTCGTTCCCACATACCCTGATGTGGTGCTATATGTGCTTGGGCGCTGCGTCGATCGTCGCATGCCAAACCCTCTGTTGACTGTAGCCACGGGTGACGATTGTATCGAGTGGGTATCGATACAACTACTTAATACCCAGACAAACAAGGGTGATTATTGCCAGACTGGCTCAATCCACTGATGTATCATTCGATCGCGCGGTGGCTGGGACTGTCTAAGGCATTCCAAGCGAGCATCCTTATCCGTTCTCGAGGATAACGCACAATTCAACGTTACATATACCTTAACATCCAACCGGATATACGTAATATACATAAGATCGGTCGTATATAGAACAGCGAGCGAGCGTCGCAGATTTCCATGTGTGTATAACGGAAAGGCAGAGGGTTAGATGTGATATGTCGTTGTAAGACGTGCAGGATAACATAGTCTCTTATCGCGTACCCTGATGTGGTGTTGTATGTGCTTCGGCACTGCGGCGACGCGCTTACGCCAAACCCTCTGCTGACTCTAACCAGCCACGGGTGACGATTGTTCCGAGTGGGCATCGACACTTGCTTATTGCGCTGACAAATAAGAGTTATTATTGACAGAGGGTCTCAAACGCGCGATGTATCATTCGCTCGAGCGGTGGCTGGGACTGTCTAAGGGTCTTCGCACATGAAACAGAGTGTGCAGTTTGCTGTCATACAAGTGAGTCGGTCGGACACCGATGCGCGAGCATCGGCCAATCACGGCCGTGTGTGGACACTGCATGGCTTCTCTGTATTCCCTGCGTGGTTTCGTGTGCGGGCAGCCTCAGCGCGTATCCTTATCCGTCCCCGAGGATAACACACAATTGGACGTTACACATACGGTGACATCCGACTGGATAGATGTAATGCACCTGCGATCGTCCGTACATAGAACAGCGAGAGAGCATCGCAGAGATCCGTGTAGGGTAGAGTGGGGCAAAATGGGCAACGGGCAAAACGCGGTTTTTGGGCAAAAAGTCATTTTCCACCATATCAACAGTAAAATAACAAAACCACAGCAATAAGTTTAATTAAGTAAGGTGCAAAATTAATTAATACACCCAAACATAGACAATACCTCGGGTTGATGGACTCAGGTCGATGGCCCATTGGCATTTTTATTAAAAGCGACGTATCAATAAATAGAGAGATGTATCGGAGACTGTAATGATCAACTGCTACTGTCAATTCATACCTTTTTACTACTACTACTAGTCATTTTTCAATAATTTTTGGATGCCCGAATTCGCCCTATCGAATACATCAGGCTTTTCTGCCCAGTTTTGCCACCTTGTCCGATCCAAAAATTATTGGAAAATTTACCCCGCTCTCCCCTACGTATAATGGAGAGGCAGAGGGATATGCGTCGAATGTCGCTGTAAGACACGCAGGATAGCACAGTCCGTTTCCACGTACCTTCGTGTGGTGCTCTATGTGCTTTGGCACTGCGTCGAGTGCCATGTCCAGTGCGGTGAGCGCAGATGCTATATACAGCGTAACTCGATTAGTTGTACAACGGTCATCGGCACCGAGACTGTCCATACTGTCCATCTGTGTTATGCGTGTCGGTTTCCTAATGGAAAAGTCCAGCGTCGCTAATGAATGTATCGAACGAAAAGTTCGGCAGCGACAGCACGGCGGACGGAGAGAACTTGAGGGATTTCGCAATTTTTTCATAAAAATTTTTATTTCTATTGCTGTATGACGAATCAATCTGCCCTTTCGACACTTGTCCACACAGAAAAAAAATATCATTGATTCAAGTAAAATTTGCTTGTGGGCTGCCAATGAACAAAAAATGTTGTTTCAATTCTACTTTCAATTCCTTCAATTTTATACCGGATCGAAATGATAACTGGCAAAACCTTGCCAGTTTTGCCGTCACTGTTTCACTATCGTATGAAATTGTAAGAATTGAAAATAGAATTGAAACAAACATTTTTTTCTTTGTCAGCCCGCAAGCGAATTTTTTTTCAGTGCAGAGATGGTTTTTATTTCTGAGTATAAAAAAATGCGAAGCTTGAACGATTCCGATACCTCATCAGAAACCGGCAACGTTGTAAGACCGGGCGCCTACAATGGGCTCACTTGAATTACTTGATTTTTGAAAAACTTTATTTACCCTCAAACAAAAAACACCACACAGTTGACCTCAACTGCTGTTGTGTACCAATGAGAGCAAACCCTCGGAATATTAAAAAATAAAAAATATTGAAAAATCGGTATAAAGCGGACAAGAATCAATAACGAAACGTTTTGAGAGCTTCACGGAGTCCCCCGGGTGTGAGTAAAATAATAGAGAGAAAATTGTTACAGACGAACGGAAGTTCGAGTATGGCCGGAACTATAACTGGCAATACCGCAATACTATGCAGAGAGGGAGAGACAGAGCTCGGTGTGTCGGTTGTGAATTCGTTCAACCACGAAATACTAGAGTATCGATATCGATTTTTCGATTGGTGCATCGAAATAAAAATCGCCTCGACGGATGACAAAAGTCTCACGCCCGATGTGCTGCTTCGTTATCAGATTGTCGGTCGAGCGTTAACGCACCGTTGGGTAACGCATAACCATCGGCGTTTCATTATATCCATTGTGTGCCACGAATCCTCGGTGATTCGCTCTTAACATTGCCCTGCGAGCCATACCAGACGCTTTCCTAATTAATAATCACCGCGATCTTGGGTCGCGAGATTCAGCGAGCGCGCGTGACTGGAAATTCATCGACGACCGTCCCATCGTGAGTTTTTCTTCGAAATTCAAATAGCCCGAATAGTAACGAAGTACGACAAAAAAAATGTACAGAGATGTCTTAAAGTGCCCTTTCTTCGATAAAGCCCAAAATAAAAAATTCATATTACAATCACATAATTTTTATTGGAAAAATGTCACACGCGGGGAAACGTTAAACGTGCCATTTTGGTGAGCAAATGAACGGTACGTTCTCAAGGCACAAATCCTATCATCAACGGAATAAATGGTGAATGCTGGATCCGGACCACGCCACCACGCTAGCGCCACAGGTATAAATAAATTATCTCATAAATGCCGTTCGTCCTAGCGGTCTTAACATTGCCGTATGAACCATACCAGACGCTTTCCTAATTAATAACCCAGGCGATGTTGGATCTCGAGACTCAGCGCGCCCGAGAGACTGGAAATTCATCGACTACTCTCCCATCGCGAGTTTTTTTTCAATCTTGAAGTACTTCGAATAGAAACGAAGTACGAAAAAATCTATAGAGAGATCTCTTAAAATGCCGTTTCTACGATGAATCACAAAATCAAAAAGCATATTATATACAGTTTTTATTGGAAAAAATACTAACTATGTCACCTGTGTGAAACGTTCAGATGCCACTTTTGTGAAAGAATAGACGGTGCATTCTCCAGACATAAATCCCGTCATTGAATAAATAAATGGCAACTGTCAGGTCCGAACCTCGCAGTCACGCCAGCGCTACAGGTACAAATAAATTATCTGATAAGTGGCTTTCTTCAACGAACCACAAAATCAAAATTCATGTTGCAATTATGAAATTTTTATTGGATAAATAAGAAAAATGTTACCTACGGTGAAACATTGAAGGTGCCATTTCGGTGAGAGAATAGGCGCGGCCTTCTCCAGGCACAAATCCCATCATTGAAGAAATAAATGGTAGATGTCATGTCCGAACCAGGCAGCCACGCCAGCGCTACAGGTATAAATAAATTATCTTGCAAGTGCCTTTTTTCAACGAACCACAAAATCAAAATTCATGTTACAATCATAACATTTTTATTGGGTAAATAAGAAAAATGTTACCTACGGTGCAACATTGAAGGTGCCATTTCGGTGAGAAACTAGGCGCGCCCTTCTCAAGGCACAAATCCCATTATTGAATAAATAAATGGTGGATGTCATGTCCGGACCACGCAGCCACGTCAGCGCTACAGGTATAAATAAATCATCTGATAAGTGCCTTTTTGCAACGAACCACAAAATCAAAATTCATGTTATAATCATAACATTTTTATTGGGTAAATAAGAAAAATGTTACCTACGGTGCAACATTGAAAGTGCCATTTCGGTGAGAGAATAGGCGCGGCGGCCTTCTCAAGGCACAAATCCCATCATTAAAGAAATAAATGGCAAATGACAGGTCCGGACCACGCATCCACGCTAGCGCTGCAAGTATTAAGGAATTATCTGATAAGTCCCTTTTTTCATCGAACCATAAAATAAAAATTCATGTCACAATCATACAATTTTTCTTAGATAAATAAGAAAAATGTTACCTGCGGTGAAACATTGAAGGTGCCATTTCGGTGAGAGACTAGGCGCGGCCTTCTCAAGGCACAAATCCCATTATTGAAGAAATAAATGGTGGATGTCATGTCCGGACCACGCTAGCGCTACAGGTATAAATAAATTATCTGATAAGTGCCATTCGTTGCTCGAGTAGAACGTAGCCGGTCGTGTGCCCGTCATTCGACCGGCGAGTGTTGTGTGTGATGCAGCTCGGGTGTACAAGCAGGCTCCCACATACCTTCTCAGCCGACGGTTCCGGACGCGCTCGGAATATTTATCGCGTTCGACAAACCTCCGCAGAAACGTGATCGCACTTCCTTTTACTCTTTCTTTCACTTTGACCCGTTTTTTTATTATTTTTCTCTCCACAAATTTTTCTCGTTCTCGCGAATGGATGCAGTCATATTTCTGGATTTCGCGATGCGGAGAATTCCCGTTGAATCCGACCGTTGGGCCAATGAAAATTCACTTGAACGCCTCGCCGCTCGACTGATGTGCTTTCACTCCGAGCTCGAGAATGCACGCTTTTCGGAGATTCGCCTCGGTATTCCCGGAGGGATTTATGCTCTGTACTTATGCGCGTGTGCGGTAGAAAAAGGATTCGGGCATCTCTCCGTGGAATGCATAGCCAGCGGGAACGATTCGCTGAGACAAATACATCTGGTAACGCGATGCGATATGGATTTAAGAGAAAATTGCGTTATTTCATTCGCTCTGCGATGGATGCGTTAATGGAATATTTATAATCCTGCGAAACAAGTTATAAGCCTCCGAAATACTGCGTATTCCCGGAATTGCGGGCATTATTTCGAGTGTCAATGGCATGAATTTCGCTAAATATAAAAAATAAAAACGTACGTACAAATGTTCTCGTTTTGATGGTGCGAAAAAAAATCCTAACAATTATAAATGTTTCATCAGAACAAAATTTCCTCTAGACACTCATAAGATAAAATGGTTGGATTAACCTAAAGTCCCGGTGACGTACTTTCAAAGCTTTGAATTGCTGGATATAAATGATTATTTTCAAAATTTGTCGACTCAAACGATTCACAATTTGTCGACTCAAACATTTTTGTTGCACCAACCAAACAACACCTTGGAACGTACGTCAGTTCTTTTTATCAGTGGAGAAAGCTATACTGTTAACAAACATCTATCTCGTTTACTCTCGGAAAAAAATCCCTCGCCCGACGCATCAACAAAAAAGTTGCCATTGCGAAGTGATTAATAGTTCCATTTTCATCGTAAAGCGATTAATTACCCTTTGCAAAAACAAAAAAAGCACCCGAAGAAAATGTTTTGGCCCTGGAATGGACTCTAATTTCTTCGCTCACCGCTCATCCTCCAATCTGCGTAAAAAAATCCGTCCGAGCACGTGCCTTAATTTATATTATCGAACCGTTGAAACTGGCGTCCGGAAGACGCTCCAAGAATAACGAGCTTAAGTGAAGAACCGAACGCGAACGTTCGATTCATCGTCAGATCGAAAAGTCCAACGGCAAGTGCAGGAGTGTCTGGGGTGCAAAAGTTCAACCAACACCGCACTAGAGAGTAGACACAGAATTAGCCGTTGAGTTACGAGTTCCATGAGGTATTACACTCCCCTGAGAATTTCTAGTTTTCCGGCATACACATCCGACGAAACTCGCCTCCCGGATACTCCCAATTTAATTAGCTTGCTCGATCGCTCCGGGTCTCCATTATTTATCATCTCGACTCGACGCTAAAAATAAGGGCGTGAAATTAGGATTAAGCTTGACTGTAGAGAACTTGGAGTGTCGCCATTTTTGCAGCGAGCAATAAAATTAAATACACAAGGATTAACAAGCCGGTTCATTTGTCAGCCTCCACAGGCGCTTAAGGAGGTTGGAGCGAGTGGTGTTCATTTTGCCTAAATTCGAGAAATTCGGGCAAGAATTGCAAACACTTCCCAATGTTATAAAAATCTGAAAAA
>JAPYZC010010998.1:0-10410 GCA_030522665.1 Ichneumoninae sp. A BG-2022a
ACATATTTTGATGAACAATTTTTTTTTCAACAATTTGTTAATAACATTTTGAAATTATTATTATGTAAAATTAGTCTTTTCAATGCCTATAATAAGTATACATTTTTTAAGATTTTTATAACATTGGGAAGTGTTCGCAATTCTTGCCCGAATTTCTCGAATTTAGGCGGAATGAACACCACTCGCTCCAACCTCCTTAAGTAGGGGTGTGCGAATAGCGTTTTAATTGAATTGAATTAAATATTGATATTCAATTCAAAATTTCAATTGGATGTTTAAAAATTTCAATAATTTAAAAAATTCAAATAATTCGAATATTTATGAATAATTCAAACAATTTCGTATATTTCGAATATTTGTGAATAATTTTTAAAAAATTCGTATAATACGAATAGTCATGAATATTACAAAAATTCGAATAATTCGAACAATTTTTATGAATTGGATATTCGAATGATAAAATTTCGATTGCAATGAAACTAAGCACATAAATTGTATTCATTGAATGAAGAATTTTGATGACGACAAAGAACTTACGCTCGGTTGCAAGTTTTTCAAGGCTGAAACGTATACAACAAATGCAGTTATAAACCAATTCTCATTGTTTATCGCATTATTTCTAATGACCATTATGTTCCGTTACAAAGTCTCAAATTAATATTTCTAATTATTGGAATAATTCGTTTACCTAATTGAAATATTTGGATTATTAAAATCATTCGAATATTCTTAATTATTCGAATATTTTGAATATTCAAATACGAATTATTCATATTCAATTTATGATGAATTATTCAAATTTTTGAATATTCGCACATCCCCAGTTTTTACCCATTTAATTTAAAGAAACCCATTAAACATAAATAATAACAATAAAATTCTTTAATGTTCGTTACTATATCCTCCTTCCACCCTAAAAAAATCAAATCGATATAGCATATATTTATCGAAATAAAAAAATCACGAAATATGCATACGTTCTTGCCTATTTAATTTAAAAAAATAATTTAATCGTTACAGAGGATCATCCACCAAAACAACCGTCCAAGCAATTGAACCTGGACGATGCTGAAATCGAAGAAAGTAAGCGGGATTTGATCACTCGGGAAATCGGCAAATTCAGGGAGGTCATGAAGGTAGTTATCACAATTCAATAATATTTCATCCTTAAAATTTATTATCTCTTTTCCGTTTTTCGCTCTTGCCTTTGCTCATTTTATCATCGTTATCCGTATAAACCCGAGAAAACTTTGCTATTTTTTTTTGTTTCATCTATTCTCATAGAGATTTCATCACTGAGATTTTCAATGATTTTTCTTTATCACAACTTAACATTCGTCGGTAAAAAGTTCCTCGTCCACTGCGTCCAATTTTTTTATTTTTTAAGGTAAATCGTACAATCGTCTCAGGTTACTTTTAATCTTTAAATGAAACGTTTCACGGAATTAAAAATTCCTCTGAATTAGTTATCGGCTTTATCGATATCGACAGACACTTTATTTCGCATCAAAGTTTCCGTAGACTCAGTCGAAGGACGAACTAAATATCAGTACTTGACGATGGAGGTAATTTTTTTTTTTGCGGTACGCCGATGAGTTTTTTGTGGGGTGAACGTATGATGAATATCACGTAAACAAAATTTAACTACCCTGGTGAAAATATTTCTCTGAATGTGTGTAAAAAATTATCTGAAAGACTCGGAAAATTTATCAGAAATTTATCTGAAAAGTCCTCTGAATTTCTCAAAGATTTCGCACTTTTCAGAAAACGTCAAAGATTTTTTTTTGTCATTCAATATTTATGATTGTTCTGAAAATCTCTGATTTTCCCTGCCGGCCCCTCTGAAAAATTGTGAACTTTGATGATCTTCTGAGCCTGTTTCTTTTCCATTTTTAGAAACCATTTTTTTTTAAGTCAAATTTTCGCAGAATTTCTCATACAAAGTATAGATAAAAGTTTTTCTCCTAGAAAGATTCAGGAAAAGTCTGAATTTTTTATGAAATGTTTCGCATGGTTGGCCGACCATAATTTTCAGAATAATTCCTAAACTGGGATTTTTTTCTGTCGACTTCTCTTGTTTTTTTTTCTTTGGATATTAATTTTCTAAATTCACGAACATTTATCTGGAAATCTCCAATTTTCGCTAATTTACAGCGTGTAACTAAATCAGTACATCTTAGATAGAATTCGTAAGTTCTCTGAAATTCTCTAAATCCACGTTATCTGAGAAAATCGAAGTTTAAAAACAGATCGCATTTTCTCTGAAAAAGTCTACTCTTGATACGAGTGACAGAATGAGCGGATCTTAGACAACTCATAAGTTCTCTTAACGTACTTTATCAGAGGTTTCCAGAATTTTTCGCTAAATTCTCTGAATTTCTCCGATATTTATCAGAGAAATTCACAATTTTGTGATGCCGTTACAAATTTGTGACTGCTTGAGGTTGTACCGAAATATAATGGTAGAAATATTTACCAAATAGCAGAGAAACTCAGAGAACATTTTTGAAGAATCTCTGAAAGTCACTGAAACGGTCCGATTAGTGTTTTTCAGACAAATTGTCACAAAAATATTTTTACCCGGTGAAAGTATTTCTCCGAATATGTCTAAAAATGTATCAGAAATTTCTCTGAATTTCCCTGAACGGTTCTCTGAATTTCTCCGAATTTTCCTGAAAAGTTCTCTGAATTTCCCCGAATTTTCCTGAAAAGTTCTCTGAATTTCTGTGAAAAGTTCTCCGAATTTCTCTGAAAAGTTCTCCGAATTTCTCAAAGTTTTCGCACTTTTCAGACAAAGTCAAAGACTTTTTTGGATCTAAATATTCCTGATTGTTCTGTAAATCTCAGATTTTCCGTGCCAACTTCTCTGAAAAACCATGAACCCTCTTGATATTCTAAGCCTCTTGCTCTGACAAACCATGAACTCTCTTGATATTCTAAGCCTCTTTCTCTTATACATTCAAAGTCTTCCCCCCAGAAAGTTTCAGAAAAGGCCCTGAAGTCCCGTTGGAGTCGTTCAGACAAATTGTCAGAGAAATATTTTCACCAGTGTAAGAGATCTAAACGCATTTGAAAATCTCGAAGTAATGATTAATCGTAATTGCCCTCAGCCTTAGCGTCTGCAGTATTATAGTCGTAATCGCTGGCAGTACACTCGTACTCGTGCGGAATCGGGGAAGAGATGTATTTTTCTACGGGCAAAGGAGTAAAGGAAACATATATAATTTCTTACAAAATAATAATAAAAAAAAAACCTAGTTATTAAGTGATGAAGCGGTGGCAGCAGAGTGCGTTATCTCTGTCCGCGCGTAGCGTATGTTTGCTCGTGACCAATTGGAGCCGTGACTCGCTATAATTATAATAACAGGCAGCGTGCGTCGCACACAGCAAACGCACACGCCTAGGAATGCTGTGTGTTTGGGGATCACCCTTTCACCCACTCATTGGCTCTGAAGGGAGTCAAACACATCACAACCCTCGTATTTTCGCAGGCGGCTGCAGCCTCGTTGGTAAGTCAGAGCATTCCACAAAAAAAAAAAAAAAAAAACATCAACCAAATAAAGAATCGTGTCGAACTAACACGAGATGACCTCCTTTAATCGTAAGCGATCCATTCTTGGTTCACCATAGATTTGCAATATATATTTTTTTTTTCGTTTTTTTTACGTCTTTTTTGTAAGACATCGCAGAAACCTTGTTTTTTAACCCTAGAACTCATGTATAATTTTTTTCTACCTTCTGACTCATGACTGGGGTTTATATGTACCCCAGGCGTTTCGTTTATGTGCAAGGGTCCTATGAGCAGTAAATGGGGTTTGTCGCACATGAAACTCTTCGTATTTTCATAAGGAAAGTTTACGCAACGTAGTTTATGTAACGAAAATTGGCAAAACGGCACTTTTTGCGAAAAAAATTGTAGTTTTTTTTTTTTAAAGCTTCGATTTTCAAATCCCAAACGCCATTTTACAGGGGACATGTCAGGCTATTGGAAAAAATGGTCATTGCATTCCATTCAAAAAATCTATTTCTTTGGACATCCGAAAATAGGAAAAAGTCGAAAACTTGTGACATGGAAAACATCAATGAAAACGCAAAAAAAAAAGTTGGCTTTGCATGGGTTTTAATATTTATTTTTCTTGAAGCAGTGTAGGTACTTAAAGATAATAATTATTATTCAAAAATATTAAAATTATAAAAATTTAATAATTAAAAAAAAATTGTAAAAAATTAAATACCGACTATATACGTCCAAATTATATAATAGTAACTTATCTTCGACAGTTGTAACGAAACCAAAAAAAATCACTGACTTGCATAAAACAGTAACGGGAACTCCCGACTGGGGTATTTTTGTGCCCCAAGCGCGCTGCGTTAGCGTTCTTTGCGACCTTAGAGTCCTTGCGAACTAAATCATGGAACTAAATTATCGTGGAGGTCCGAAGTCGATAATGTCAATTTCTACTTTAGGAGAGCAATTTGAATATCGTCTGAGGTACTTTTGTACCCCACACATGAGTTCTAGGGTTGACACGTTGCCAGTTTTCGGAGACCGCATTGAGAAGATTTTCGGCTGTTACAATTTATTCGTCAGTGAGAATATTTTTCATAAATATATTCCGTAGTTCGGGGATCCCTTTAACCCTTTGAAGCACACTGCAGCACGAGTGTTACACCCATTTTAATTGTAAAGGGTACTCATCAAGGTATTTATGTCATTTTTTTTCATACTTGGATTCTTGGGACGTTAATTTCCATGGTAGAAAAGGTCTAATAATTTACATTTTTTTTACCGCGAAATTTTTTTTTTATAAATGATGTGTCAACGCTTCACGTACGAAGCGCTTGAACTGCGGGCGACTACAGTAGAACCTCGATTATCCGAGTCAATTTTGAGCGGAGCTCGTTCGGATTAACGAAAATTCGGATAACAGAACTGTGAAGCTGTTTTGAGCGATTATAGCGCGATACACATAGAATAAATTACCGTACGCATATATTTTAAGGAGGGAGTCTCGCTGCGCGCTGACTTCGCATGAGTTCGACAACAATAAGAGAAAATTGCAAGTACTTCTTGATGGTATAAAAATCTGAAAAATATCATGTATACTCAAGGTACTGAGAAGATTAATTTTTCATAATAATAATTGCAAAATGTTATTAACAAATTCATCAAAAAATTAATTGGTTAACAAATTATCCGGCAACAAATTTTATTTTTTTCTATAGAACAAAAATCAACAATTACTTAAAAATCTGAAAAAATTCATACGTATTCAGAAAAATAAACGAATCATTTTTATAAAAAATAAGTTTTGTTGGCGGGTAATTTGTTAACCAATTAATTTTTTGATGAATTTGTTAATGACAATTTGTAATTATTATTATGCAAAATGAATCTTCTCAGTATCTTTAGTATACATGATTTTTTTCAGATTTTTACACCATCAGGAAGTACTTGCAATTTTCTCTTATTGTTGTCGAACTTATACGAAGTCAGAGCGCAGCGAGACTCCCTCCTTAATTAATATTTATATATATTTGAGGAATAACGTCATAAATGTATTTTTATAATATTCAACTGTAAATTTAAAGCTTCTTCATAACGAAATCCACGATTTTCGATTGGCGCACGACGTTGTACGGTTTTTATTACTGTCGGAGCTCGTTGATTTGCTTTATTGAGTTTCGAAATAATTTCTAATTTTTTTTTCCACCGTAAGTACATCGTGCTTACGCTTAGAGGTGGAAGAACTGCACGTTGAAGTCATAACAAACTAAACTAGGAGACTCGTAGATTAATGAAAATAAATTTTAAATACGTGTGTATTTACTTGTCCGGTTTGAGGAACTAATAAATAGTACCATACGATTGTCGTGCGTGCGCGGTAGGAGCGTGCTTGAATTGGGTTGTTGTTTGTAGCGCGCGACAATGTAAGGTCACAAGAAATTCGCGCAATAGTTCGGATAGTAGAAACTTTAGCCGTACCGATGGCCGTTCGGATGATAGTTCCGGTGAAAATATTTCTCGGAATATGTCTGAAAGTATCTCTGAATATGTCTGAAAGTATCTCTGAATATGTCTGAAAGTATCTCTGAATATGTCTGAAAGTATCTCTGAATATGTCTGGAAAGTATCTCTGAATATGTCTGAAAGTATCTCTGAATATGTCTGAAATTGTCTCTGAATATGTCTGAAAATGCCTTCTGAATGTCTGAAAATATCTCTGAATATGTCTGAAAATATCTCTGAATATGTTTCAAAATATCTCTGAATATGTCTGAAAATATCTCTGAATATGTCTGAAAATATCTCTGAATATGTTTCAAAATATCTCTGAATATGTCTCAAAATCTCTCTGAAAAGTTTTCTGAATTTCTCAAAGCTTTCGCACTTTCCCGAAAAAGTCAAAGATATTTCTGAATATAAATATTTCTGACAGTTCTGAAAATCGCTGATTTCCTCTGCCGACTTGTCTGAATAACAGCGAACTCTGTTGTCTTTCTCTGGCTAATAATTTTCTACTTACTTTATCATCTAAAAAATCAGAATTTTCGGAAATTACTCTGAATTTTTCTGATAAATTGTCACTGCTGGAGGTCGTGCTGAGAAATTGGTGGAGATATTTAGCAAATAGCAGAGAAACTCAGAGAAAAATTTCCCAAAATTTCTGAAAGTTTTTTCAGACAAATTTCAGAGAAACATTTTCACCAGGGAGACGGTTAGGATAATGGGTGTTCGTAAAATCGAGGTTCTACTGTACATGGGCTGCCCTAGACTTCAAAACTTCCATTTTTGGTTAAAATGATATTTTCAAAGTTTTCTGATATATCACAAAACGCTTCCCGATGACGCTTGATGTCGGCGTTGGACAACAAATACTGCGAGCGGCACTCCAGAGAGGAGCGGGGGGGGGGGGGGGCTGGTGGTTTCTTCGGTTGTGGATTTCGATTTCACCTTAAAAATACAAATGCAAAATGACGGATCTGATATGACCGATAAAAAAAATTTAGTTTTGACAGTGTCGAAGAAAAATTCTGCAAAGCCCTGCAAGCGGTCGTCGGTATTTTTATCGGCTTCCCCGTTCATTTTCCGTTTTTTTTTAATCCGACCCACAAATTAAGAAATCTAAAAAAAAAGTCAAAATATTTGTCAGACACTATGAGTACAGTTTTTGCGATAATCATTCATTTTCCAACTCATGAATTGTCAAAGTGCGTCTCGCTGGGGTCGAGGGTTTACTTTTGTTTTTCTTTTTTTTTCAAGTCGACAATAAAATCGAATTTTATGATTGTGTAGCTTAAACAATGAGATAAGAAGGAACCCTGAAAATTTTCTAAAGACCCGCAAAGTGAGTCCAAATTCAAATCAATGGTCTTCACATTCGTCAGTTTCAGGCAAATTTTATTGGCGAAGAATGAATACGCACGTTTTTTAAGCACAGGATTTTTGGCTCCTCATAGAGGAATTCAGATTTTTTTATTCGATTTTCGTGTCAGGATACTTAAAATAGATGAAAACGTCGAGAAATACGATTCGGAGCTGGCAGCCGAACATGCGAAGTGCGACATGGAGTTGTGCATAGACGGTCGAAAATCTATCTTATTTTGTTTGCAACAATCAAGATGATTATTGCGTCAATTTCACTCGACGGAGAGAAGTGTTGTAAACACTTCCAAATTTGGGGTGGGATGGAAGTTTCGAAATATCCGAAGTCTAAAAGTCCTATAAAGTACTATAATATACTATATAAAGTAACTATAATATCTCATACGACATACTTGAGGATGTTTCGTTGCAACAAAAGTCTACAGACGCAATAAAGACAAATGTAAAATGATGCCGGTATGACGAAACAATTACGTCAAATTGAATCTGACAATAATGGACCGTGTCCGAAGTAGGGATGTGAGTGATAACTTTACCGTATTTTTACCGTAAAAATACGGCACGTGATGGCTTTGAACATTATCACATTGGTAATAAAATATAGCAAAAAAAATCGTATGTAATTTAATGCACCGGTCTGGAAGTTTTTATGCAAAAACTGGTATGTCAAAATTCATGTACAATTGCGATGAAAAATTAGACCTGTGGGGATATTCAGACATGTATGGATTTCAGACATGTACGGATTTCAGGCATGTACGGATTTCAGACATGTACGGATTTCAGACATGGACGGATGTTCGGACATGTACGGGTATTCAAACATGTACGTATGTTCAAACATGTACGGCTGTTGAAACATGTACGGATCGTCGAATATGTACGGATGTTCACGACTTAGTTATAGGTACTCGTGGAAACTCTCCGATACTCAGGGGGGTTATTTTTGAATCACTCGTGTGTAAAACTTATACGTTCTGTCGCTGTATTCATTCATATGTTTATACGCATGCAGTGATAGAGCGTATACGTTCTGCAAACGAGTGACTCAAAAATAACCCCCCAGTACTTTCGCACCGTACTCTGTAGAGGGAGTCTATAAAAATGTGATGCATATCACAAGGGTACGGACAGCTTTCAGCTCGCGAACGGAAGCAGTCGCTCGAACTCACTTAGTAATAATACGGTAATAATTACAAACTTCAATAAATTGATGCATCCGTTCGAGATTGCGACACGGAAATTTACTATCGATTTACCTGCATCCATTCGTCAGCTAGTCGCATCCAAATCAGTGATCACGATATCTAATGAGAGTAGAGGTTGCAACCGGCCAACGTTGCGATCGACAATGCTGTTAGTTATTTTATCAGAAATTTATCTGAAAGTCGGGAAATTTATTAGAAATTTATTTGGAAGTCTCGGAAAATTTATCAGAAATTTGTCTGAAAGTCTCGGAAAATTTATCAGAAATTTGTCTGAAAGTCTCGGAAAATTTATCAGAAATTTGTCTGATCTCGGAAAATGTATCAGAAATTTCTTTGAAAGTCTCGGGAAATTTATCAAAAATTTATCTGAAAGTCCCGAAAAGTTTATCAGAAAGTTATCTGAAAGTCTCGGGAAATTTATGAGAAATTTGTCTGAAAGTCTCGGAAAATTTATCAGAAATTTGTCTGAAAGTCTCGGAAAATTTATCAGAAATTTGTCTGAAAGTCTCGAAAAATTTATCAGAAAGTTATCTGAAAGTCTCGGGAAATTAGATTTAACCCCGAAACGACGATTAATGAAGCTATTTGAAAATCCATTTTTACAGCCAATGTTTAAAAAATTATCGTTATTCGGCATTTTTATCTTCTAATCGTCCAGAAGTTGGGTCGCCAAAATGTTTGAAAATTGGAAACTTTAAGCACAATCATTTTTTTTCATTGACAAAGTTTCATCCACGAGGAAGCCAAATAATCTACGGAAAATGTTTTTTCAGAGGTTTTATACTCAAAAGTAAGCACGCAAAAAAGCCACGTGAAAATTTCGATTTTTCTTTTTAGTTGTAAAGACTTTGTTTCCGTATTCCATCAAATACGCGTGCGCACAGATCTATCCGGATGCCAGCTCCGAACTCTATATTAACTATTCTGACACTGTCAATCTGAGATTTTTTCATTTCTCAACATTTTTACCGATTCAATACCGTCGAAAAAAAATAGCATTAAACGGACTCGAAATCGGCGACCCGAAACGAACCCGCCATGCAAGTTTCCCACAAATCCGATGAAGTTTGTCATTTTTCTCCACCACATTTAAATTTGGTATTTTTGACTCGCGCCTCGTCAAGTAAAAAAAAAACTGTTTGCTTTAAAGGGTTAATTACGTTCCACGTTTTCCGTCAGTTTTTTTTTTCATAATCGACAACGAATCGGCATTACTTTCTAACGAGACATGGTAGATCGAGACTTGAAATCAAACATTAGCCTAGCGTCGTTAAAACGATGGTAAAAAAAAGAAAAAAAAAAAAATTACGGCTGTTCAGTTGTTGTCTTTATTTTGTGTAAACAGCTTCTGTCAGCGTCTCGATCAGACATGTACGTAGTACCTAGGTGTGCGCTCCTCCATTCTCCGGTACCACCACACTGACTGATCAAGTCGACTTTACACTGTGAGTAAACTTCACAAACCATGAACCGACCATGAACTCATTAATTGTTCTTGTAGTATAATAACTAGTCGATCGCCCATAATGAATTTCAGTGGTCACGATGTTTCATGTTTTTTGAAAGACCATATTTATCCTCACATACCTACCAATTTGTCACGCACCGAATTTACGTTAGCTATCTCGTTGCCTTTTGAGAATGAGTTCCTGCGCGGATCATCGGGCACTTCACAGTTGTCTGATTACTTTCATCCTGGTGAAAATATTTGTCTTAATGTGTCTGAAAGCTTGTCTGAAAGTCTCGGAAAATTTAACAGTAATTTATCTGATTTTATCGGGCACTTCGCAGTTCTTTCATTACTTAGTTCGCCCT
>JAPYZC010011005.1:0-10795 GCA_030522665.1 Ichneumoninae sp. A BG-2022a
GTATTACAGCAAATGTCCACAACCTAGAATCACATTAATTGCCATAGATTTGCAAAAATATGAACTGGTTTGTGCTAATTTTCGAAAAAGTACATATTCGTTCAGTATTTTTCAAATTTTAATTTTGATTTATTACGGCTCATTCTGTGAGAATGAGCCGAATACATCACGAGAATTCATTGAAAGATGCACTACAAATTTACTGTCTAGATATTCGACAGTATATTCCGTTAAAAAATAGCAGTCTTTTGTTTATCCATCAACGAAATTCCTTCATAAACAAACTGCTGCCATTCTTAAACGGATAATACTGTCGAATATCTAAATGGTAAATTTGTAGCGTATCTTTCAAGCAAGTGAATGAAACGTAATACATCAAAATCAAGCAAACATTTGCGGATTATTCTTCGCAAAAACTGTGGTGTAGGGGAAACCGCGGAAAAACGGGGACGCTAAACAATAAAACCTGGTACAATGATACCGAAAGCATAGATCCATTGTTTTTCACACTAAAATTGTATTGGCACTGGTTTTGAAAGGTTAAAAAAAACCATGTGGGGCAAAACGAAGCACATGTCCCCATTTTGCTCCATGTCCTCGTTTTGCCCCGGCTTCCCCTATATGTATTACTCTTAAAAATCCAATTAATGTTGCAATTAATGTTTTTCTACGTTACGGACATCTGCTGTAACAAAAATAACTACACTAAAAAATACGCTTGTGGACTGCTAGCGAAAAAAGATTGTTATTCCAATTCTTGTTTCAATTCTTACAATTCCATATGATATTAAAACAACGGCAACAACCGTCAATGTGACATATTATCGTTTCAGACCGGTATGGAATTATAACAATTAGAAGTGGAAGTAAAATAACAACATGTCATTTTGGCACCCCGCAAGCGAATTTTACTTGAGACATTGATATTTTTTTCAGAGCGTCCACTATAATGGATAGAGGCGTAAAAGTTTGTATAATAGTACATTACGATACTACTGCAATAAAACTTTTTCTGACGAGTGTGAGTTTGCAGCACGTTCCGCAGGCGAGTGTTGCAATCACACGAGTTAAGAAAAAATTTTACCGCACGAGCAATATACAAGATAAAAAAAAAATACTGTAATTTTCGCACCTATGAAACTAAACGACTTTAAAAAATGCAGCACGCATTTGACTTAAGTGATGCGCTCCAACCTCCTTAATATTAACAACAACGTTACAATATAGTCATAATAATAAGTACACTGTAAAAAAAATTTGTTTGAAAATGAATGAACGGTATTGGAAGCTTTTTTACATAAACTGTTTCTGAAATTTCAAACACATGTGCGTTGCAATTTTACAGACAAATTTGTATTTTTAATGAAAATGTTTGTAAATTCCAAAAACAGATTTCTAATTTTCATAACTCGTATTTTTATTTTACAATAAAAGTGCATTAATGTTCAATTAATGTAAGTAATGTAAGGAAATTTCAATTTCCAGTACATTCAATTTACAATTTATTTTTACAGTGTAACATTTTACATATACATTGTAAAATATATTGTGAATATACCATAACTCATACTATAAAACTACCGTAAAAATAGCAAAATTATTTAGTATTAAAAAAAATACGAACGATACAAAGATAGCTAACATCCA
The DNA here is from genome assembly GCA_030522665.1 of Ichneumoninae sp. A BG-2022a. Lineage (NCBI taxonomy): Eukaryota > Metazoa > Arthropoda > Insecta > Hymenoptera > Ichneumonidae > Ichneumoninae sp. A BG-2022a. Next base: position 1,648 of record JAPYZC010011005.1, read on the forward strand.
CTCAGGCTTACACTTCATATTCCGTCTCTTAATTTCCACACGTATTTCACGCGTTCTCGGAATTCCGCCGTTCACCAACCGGCTCAGCTGACGCACGCATACAACGCTCCAAGTGGCTATCGGAGCGCTATCCGGATAAACTGTGCGCAGCGGAAAGCTCCTGGACGTGCGAGTCCGTCGGGCGTTTTGTTGCCGCTACGATGTGCCGGTGATCCCGCTGTCGCTGTCGGGGTGTGCAGAGAGAGAGGGAGAGAGAGTGCGAGGGAGACCAGGATGAAAATCATCGACGTGCGGCCAACGTCGAAAACACGCGAGCCTCGCGGGTACCCACGTGGAAACGTCATCGGCAGCTGGGGATCTCGCGAGGCTGCGGGCAGACGAGGGGGCTTCGCTCTCGCAGGGTTGTAAGCAGGAGGGCGGCAGGGGGGTTGTGGGGGGGGGGGGGGGGGGGGGGGGGGGGGGGGGGGGGGGGGGGGGGGGGGGGGGGGCGGGGGGGGGGGGGGGGGACCGCGAGCGAGGGAGTAAGAGCGGCCGAGGGGGCGAGAAATAAACCCGGTCGCAGGACGGGCCACGGGGTGTTTTCCAGGCTCGTTCAGGGGGGAGACTCCTGTACGAGCAAGAAGCGAAGCTGGGGTTGCTCGCTTGTGCCTACAGTTGGTTTCCGACCCTACAAGCCACCACCCCACACCAGACCCCCTAACTCCCTAACTCGCCCCCCTGCCCCCCCCCCCCCCACCCGAATGAAACCACCGAAACTCTGCAGTCCGCAGAGCCGATTTCACGAACGAGCGACCACCCACCGACTCTCTCTCTTTGGGCTTCACTATTTTATCTTCCTCGGGCTCGATTCTCTCTCTGGAATGAGGGGGGCGGGGAGGGGGCGATAGCACGCAACTCACGCAACTCGGGGAAGTCGCGTTGGAACTTTTGCGGGTCCGAGTTGTTCGACCCGACTCGATGATGTTTATTCGACGGTAACAGGTTCGAGGATATATGCATATGCAGGTGCGGGGCGATGCGTCTACGCTCTTCTGCCTTCGGTCACTGCATTCTGCGACGATCCGTCGGGCAGAAATTATCCATGATCTTTTTTTTTCCGTGTCACTGATTGACGCACAAACGTTTACTACACTGTAAAAAATGTTGTGAAATTTAGAACACGTTTAATATACAAAATTATATGAAATATACATCCTCGGTATATGGAATTAGAATTCATATTAATTGTATTTGCATTTTTATAATTTTATCTTAAATGCGAAGCCTGTATATTAAAATTACCGGTGATGGCATTGAAAATTAAGACACCCGTATATGAAAATTATGTTATTACAAATATTACACAAATAATATTGTTTTTAATATACCGGTAACGCAAGATTCTTACATACGTGGCAATGAAATTTCATATACTGTATATGTATAAAACTTCATTTATGAATCTTCAAATTGAAATTTTTTACAGTGTAATATTGTTGGATTAATCGTAAGTCGCGGAAACATAGGTTTAACGTTGTCGTTTGGCTGCAACAACTCAAGAATAGTTTTGTCAATCGATTCTTCGCTACCAGTCGATTCAATATTTGGTTATTTGACGCTACTCCATTATGTTTATTCAACGGTAGCAGGTTTAAATGTATATGCATGCAGGTGCGGGGGGTTTCGTCTACACTGTTCTCACTTCCGTCACTACTCGTGAAGAAATTCATCATACGTTGTGCAATGATCCATCATCCAGAAACGATACATGATCTTTTTTTTGTTTTCACTGATTAATAAAAAAGATTTAAATAATATTGCTCCATGAAACAAAAAATGCGGAAACATAGTTTTAATGTTTCCCTTTGGTCGGTAAAACTGAAGCATCGTTTTGTCAAACGATTATTCGCTACCACTCGATTCAATATTTATTTATTCGACGCTACTCGATTATGTTTAGTCGACAGTAACAGATTTTTAAATATAAATACAAGCAGGTACGGGGATATGCGTTTACGATTTTCTGCCTTCCGTCATTGCACGTGAAAACATTCGTCGTTTATTGTGCAATAATCCGTTCTACAGAAACGATGCACGATCTTTTCCTTTGTTTTCACAGATTTAAAAACAATTGTTGGATTGATTAAAAGTCGCGGAAACATAGGTTCAATAGGCTTGTTCTTTTTCAGAGTAAGCATATTTTACGTGAAAAGTGTAGCTATATTTATTATATATGTATATATAGCCTTCACGTAAAATCGCGCGCTCTGCTCTAGTTTACTCTAAAAACGAACAAACCTAATGTTTCCATTCGGTTGGTACAACTGAAGTATCCAATAGATTCAATGTATCTCAATTGAATATCTTTTCGTTGCGCCGACGAAATACCGACTTCAATACGTGCGTCACGGCGCTTCATTCGATCCAATCATCGAATTTTCTTCGTGCACCCAGAAAAATAATTTATTTGACGACCATCGTTTATTTGGTTTAAGTAAAATATTTATTTGATTTAAATAGATATTTTACCTAAACCAAATAAACGGTGGCGGTCAACTAAATTATTTTTCCGGGTGTGTTGTTCTCAAAGCAACTTACTGTTGTTCTTGTTGTTATTTTTTTAAATCTAAACACTTTCATTCTACAAAACGATTCCCCGGTTCGTGAAACGTTGGGCGAGTGTGCAGGATTTACAGAAAAAAAAAAAACATAAATAAAATTAAAAGAACGATTAAAGCGACAACGAAGCCGGCAAAGGGCGAAGCCAAAAGCTCGAATTCTTATTCCGTGGCTCGCCGCCGAAATCCGCCGGTAAATATATATACATCGCCGGATGGAAAAAAGTTGACGGCGGTGAATTCCGTGCGGATGAAAAAAAAAGCGATAGAGCACGCGAGAGAGAGGGAGGGGGAGAGTGAGGAAGGGGAGTGGGGAATCTCGTTACCAGGCGGAAGAGAGGATGGAACGAGCAAGGGGAAGCGTTATCTGTAGGGTCCCAGGCCGTCGAGGGCTCGCCCTTCGGGAATAGCGCGGAGATAAGCGAGCGGCGAACTGCGGGAGCAAAACCCCCCCTGAGAGAGCTTCATCCCCCTGTTGGTAGAAATGCAAAGAGATCTTGATACCAAGCAGGCTCGGCGCGGCGACGGCGGCAGTAGCGATACCTCGAAAATGTATACCGGCAACCGTGCGCACGAGAGCCGAGATACGGAGCGACGCGTGAGATCGACGCGACCCCCGACCCCTTCATCCTCGCAGCATCCAAGCCAGCCGATGGCCTATGCCGGGTAGATCGATCCCTCCCGCGGGCCGGTCCCGTGGGAGCCACCCTCGTAACTTATGACTCAGATTTATCTGTGCATCCGAAAGAGAAAGAGCCAGAGAAGCAACATATACATATATATCGATAGATATAGATAGACGAAGAGGAAAGGAGTAGGAGAAAGAGAGCCAGCGAATCTCGATACGGCGATTTTAGTTCGGTGTCAACTTGTGCGATGCATAAATTCGGTCGTGTACTGCTGTATTATATTGCAGATAATGAAGTATCTGGGTGTGACGTAGTCAGTAACCCAGTAACACGGTCAGTAACACGGTCAGTAACATAGTCAGTAACATAAACAGTAACATAGTCAGTAACATAAACAGTAACATAGTCAGTAACATAGACAGTAACATAGTCAGTAACATAATCAGTAACATAGACAGTAACATAGTCAGTAACATAATCAGTAACATAATCAGTAACATAGTCTGTAACATAGACAGTAACATAGTCAGTAACAGTCAGTAACATAGTCAGTAACAGTCAGTAACATAGTCAGTAACATAGTCAGTAACATAGTCGGTAACATAGTCGGTACCATAATCAGTAACATAGTGAGTAACACAGTCGGTAACACAGTCAGCAAATAGTCTGCAACACTGTCAGTAACACAGTCAGCAAATGGTCTGCAACACTGTCAGTAACACAGTCAGCAAATAGTCTACAACACTGTCAGTAACACAGTCAGCAAATAGTCTGCAACACTGTCAGTAACACAGTCAGCAAATAGTCTGCAACACTGTCAGTAACACAGTCAGCAAATGGCAACACATTCAGCAACACATTCACTGTAAAAAAATCGTATGAAATTTAATGCACCGGTCTGGAAGTTTTTATGCAAAAACTGGTATATTAAATTCCATGTACAATTATGATGAAAAATTAATGTTCAGTGTATTAAAAACATTGAGAATACTTCATTTTTAACAAATTTCCTTAATTTTACTACCAAAGTACTTTAATTTTTATAATTTACTTTAATTTCAATGAAAATGTATGTTAATTTTTCATCACAATTGTACATTAAATGTAATGTACCAGGCATAAAAACTTCCAGTTTGGTACATTAAATTTACATTTTTTACAAGGATTCAGCAACACAATCAGTGACACATACACTGATACGAGCACTAAGACAGACAGCACAGCCAAGAAAAAACGTTGCAAATTTCTGGTTGAAATATGTAAGATATATTCGTCTAGTACGTCTGTGACTGATAAGAGATGTTATTGTATTGGCATTGCAATATTGGATCGATCAGTTTGTTTCCAACAATCGTTCAATCGTCCTTGGTGCCCCCCTCCACCGACATCAAGTGGCGCGATGACGTTTTCATAATAGAGATTCCGGTACGGTGTATACCTATGAGAAATCGTGGGGAAGCAAAAGTCAAGAGAGAGAAGGCGGATTTGAATAGGCCTCCGATGACTGGTGGTGTTTTTTGGGGGCGAGGAAAGAACGTCGACGGCGGCAAAACTTCAAGGACGGCTGTTCCAGGACGAGAAACACTCGTGAGCCCCTAATTATCGCCACGGGGGTTTCCCTCTTTCGAGGCGCGCGCGCCGCCGCCGCCGCTGCTGCCGTCCCTCCCCCCTTCCCCGCCACTCCTCTACTTCTCTCCGCATAACGCGCTACAACAACGCTCCGCGGGATACCGGTATGAAGCACCCTTAACCCTAACCGACCCATCGGCATATCGCTCTTTCTTCCTCTTCTTGCATTACGAAAAATCACCCTCCGGATAGATCAATTTGTTTTTCTTAATACCCATAACGCACCAACCGTACACAGTAAAAAACATCATTTCGCAAAATCGGAATACGAAGTTTCGTACAAATTATTTTGTTAAATAAGTGACGAAGTCGTTTGTTAACGCTTGAATATTAAAAATCTGCCCTTTTATTTGTCGCGCAATTAACAATTTCAGTTTATACTTTTTTTTGTAAAACTTGAAAATTAAGAAATAAAAAATTATGGATGTATGTGGACAGTAAGTTGTTCTAAAAAGTACAAACTTTTTTTTTACTGTGTTTGGTCTGCAGACGAACTGGAGTATATAAGGAACATAGTGCAAAAAAATCGTCTTTACAAATTGTGTTTATAAAAAAAACGTGAGAATAAAGAGGAAACTCCGAAGGTATGCGAGGCAAGTACGGACCGATCAAGCTGATGGTCATTTCTATAACGATCGCTATAACGTACGGCTAGACATTACCGACTGCTATACCGTTCTGCTATACCGACTATGCAGCTGAGAAACACGCTTAGGTTTCCCACGTGCAGTCGTGCACTTGCCTCATCTGGCCTGTCTCGCATCTCGTGACACTGTTACTTCGTCGTCGTGGACAGGAATAAGGGAGATAGAGGGAGAGAAAGATCGCGTGCTCGCGTGCGAATGTGTACCGGGCGCCATAGGCTGTCCTGTCACTCGTGCGTCTTGCGCCCGCCGCGGGCAATGAGAACGTGCGACAGGAGGGTGTAAATCCTAACCCGCGAATTGGAAAAAATTATCGAGTCGGAACTTACGGTATCGTTTTTGGCTCGACGAGAAAAGTTTCGCTCGGCATCGCAACATTGAGCCCAAAAACACTGCGACGCCCGGATCGTAAGGTATTTATCAGCTACAAGAACTCGCAGTCGTTTCCGGTTGTTAAATCTCAGTTTTCAACCGGAAATATGTCACTACCGGTTTGATAATCTTCCTCTTCGACCAGAAATGAATTCGTACCGGAAATACGTCACTTCCGGTTTTTAAACTTCAGTTTCTTACCGGAAGTGAAGCCATACCGGAAATACGTCACTTCCGGTTTTTAAATTTCAGTTTCCTACCGGAAATGAAGCCATACCGGAAATACGTCACTTTCGGTTTTTAAACTTCAGTTTCTTACCGGAAGTGAACTCATACCGGAAATACGCCACTGTCGGTTTTTAAATTTCAGTTTCCTACCGGAAGTGAAGTCATACCGAAAATACGTCACATCCGCTTTCATTATTTAATTTTTCAACCGGAAGCGACGTATTTCCGGAATTACGGTAGAACCCCGGTCAACCGGGATGCTCGGGACCGAAGATTCCCGAAAGGATAACCGAAGAGGATAATCGAAAGCCCGGTTAATCCGAACTAGAGAGCGAGAGTATGTAAGTCAATAATGGCTAATGATACAACTGTATTTGGAGTAGTTGCAATGACATTTGGTACAACTTGCACTTAATTGTTAAATAGTGTGAAATAGAATGTCAATCTTTGGATATTTTTTTTCATTAATAATACGTAAGCTAGTCTTTTTTTAAGTGGTCAGTGACTGGTTTGCTCTGAACATAAAAAAAAAAACTCGGAAGACGCACGGTTACTCCGCTTCCCGGTTAATTCGACCCCGATTAATCGGGGTCGGATTAACCGGGAAGTGGAGTAACCGTGCGTTTTCCGAGGTTTCTTTTTTTTTTACCAGGTTTTTTTTTTTACCAGGAATGACGTATAATTCCCGGTAAAAAGCTTAGATTTCCAAACCGGAATTGACGTTTTTCCCCGAGACACATACCTATAAACAGTGTTTCTCCAACCCAGTTACTCTCTAGCGGAAATGAGTTTCGGGTGAAATCAGTTTTGCGTAAATGATAATACCCTACTAGAAGCTCATGCGCATGCGCAACCGCAAGTGTATTCTTAATCTCCGTCGGTCTCTCCCTTAAAGCCTATCTATCACGAAGTGTATGCAACAAATTTAAATGACCATCGCTAGCGCGGCTCTATTCGGATAAGATTTAATAAGCTTTTTAGTTTCAGCCAGCAGTCCATGGAAGATATACACACGTGGATAGAATATACACCGCTACACTGTGCAGAGTAGGTGAATCGCGATTGCAATCGGCGCGGCCCGAGCGGGGCACACGAGTAGCGTTACGGTGTGCGGATGCGTGGCAGGGCCTTCGCAGAGCTTGCTCGAGGATTCGTGGATGATTGCTAGGCCCGTCCGCGTGACGGTAACTACCGGGGGCTCACCGCCGGCCGTCTCGTCGAACGAATGGACAGCAGCAACAGCGGCAGCGGCAGCGGCAGCGGTGGCAGGCTCGTGGGGTCATGCGCTTCCCCCCCCCCCACCCCTCTTCGAGCTTCTGTGACGTGTCCGAGACACACGGCAGTGGGTACCAGCTACGGGAGACGCGGAACGATATACGGAAGCCGAACCACCGATGTTGCACCTCGCGTGATCAGGAAGCAACAAATTTCCGAATTTCATTTCGAGTCCCGAGTCTATCCCTCCGATGGTCACGTGACTACTCGGGCGCAGCCAGTGGGTGTTTCTCTCGTCTCTCGGCAAATTTTATCGCGATAAGAAACACGTTCAACGCGCAGTAACCCCGCAGCTGCGGCGCAACGATATTATTGTTAGACACTACCGTCGGACACCAATCTTTCAATTATTATTTCAATTTGTATCACAGAATTTCAGTAGATTTTTTTACTCAAGGTCATGCAAAAGATGTACCACGTGACATACGAGTGCGAGAGAGGCAGATACATTTTGCTAATCAATAACATTTAAAACCGGTTAACGTTTCGGATAAAAGTATTAAATTGTACATCCGCTAATGCTTGGCTTTTTCCCGAAAAGTCTACCGTCTCTGAATCGCATTCGTTACAGTCATTTTGGTTACCGAATGAGTCGGTTTACATGTCTTTAATAACGCAGCTTTAATCTTTGACGATCGGTCTGAAGACGCAGCTTACATCGAAATATTCGACTACCTAACTAGGAAAATGCTTGTATGAGTATATTATTATTATTATTATTATTATTATTAATATTATTTGTTAATATGCGGTTCGAACCCTTTAAACCAAGATTGTTACATACAAGTCTGCCGACACGCGCACAATGTGCCCATGCAGCACTCGAAGCGATACAAAAGAAGAGAAGATAAGGTAGAATAATTAATATATACTGTGCAATTATTACTAAAACTACTATAACGTCTTTCTATTACTATTATTACTATTGTTTGTTTTAAATAATAAATCTAACGGTTATTTGCTTCCTCAAAGAGGAAGCTATGTTTTCGTAAAAAAACAAAAATCGAGATTTTAATGTCCGAGTGCTTAAAATAGTCTGAAACGTCGAGAAATGTGATTCGCGAAGCTTCCTCTATAAGGAAGCCGACAATACAGAAAATACTTTCACATAGAAAAAGCTTCGTGAATAAAGGAACATTATGAGAAAGCCATATGAGAATTTGAATTTGCAATTTTTATGAGAAACTCATATGAACATTTCAATTTGCAAGTTTTAAGAGGAAGCGATATGAAAAATTCAATTTTCAACTTTACAAAATACCAAATTGCTGCCGCCACAATATAATGAATTAATGACAAATTATATTTTTTTTAATCACATAAACGTCGCATCATATAAATGCACCAATTTCTCTGAGGCGACATCGCAGATGTAAACTAACTTTTCTCCCAGTGACCCTTAAGGGGGTTAGCATTATCGCTGGCGACAGGAATCCATTTTATCGCGAATATTGTACAAAGACCAACGGTACAGGAAAATATTTATGTTTGTATCAGTATATTATTAGTTTTAAGAGGGGTATTATAAGAGCTGGGCTATGTAAAAACCCGATAGGGTGTACATGGAAAATAAAAAACTACTAACTACTAAGGCCGCACAGTTGAGCCGTCTTGGCTGGCTAAACAATCTTATCCGGCTAATGGACATTATATTGTTTATTATTATTATTACAGCACCAACAGCGGTGGATGCGCGGTTGGCGCACGGCTCTGGTGGTCCCCCAAGTCAAGCTGATTCGTTCGCGGTCAGTACTTGGATGGGTGACCGCTTAGT
>JAPYZC010011014.1:0-15045 GCA_030522665.1 Ichneumoninae sp. A BG-2022a
ATATACTAGTGGGGCTGATGGCTCGCGCGCTCGCACCCCTTCATGGAATTAAGCCCTTATTATTCTAAGTTCTCCAAAAAGACGTATACCCTTACAATTCTAAGGCCCACTATTGCGCCCCTTAAGCTAAATGGACTTAGGCCCTTATTATTCCAATGCCCTTTAAGGGTGGACTTAAGCCCTTACTATTCTAACATCCCCCCCCCCCTCTCGATTCTTGACACGGCGGCGACGGCGGCGGCGGCAGCGGCGAAATCTTTTTATATTATAGAGAGATATATATATATAGGGGAGAGCGGGGCAAAATGGGGCGACGGGGCAAAACGGGGTTTTTGGGCAAAACTAAATTTTCCAATAATTTTTAGATCGGACAAGGTGACAAAACTGCGCAGAAAAGCCTGATGTATCCGATAGGGCGAATTCGGGCATCCAAAAATTATTGGAAAATGACGTTTTGCCCACAACCCCGTTTTGCCTCGTTGCTCTATTTTGCCCCGCTCTACCCTATATATAGGCGTAGTTTGTTTATGGATACATTTAAAAATTTTCATACGTCGATGTTTTATCTCTAAAATTTTTAACTCTGTCCCGTTGAAAAAATGAAAAAAAAATAAATAAAAACGTTACACCCTCTAGATCCACCCAACCCCTAAAATTGCTTAGACTATGATTTCAAGTCTGTATCAGCACACGAGAATTTGTGTCAAATTTTTGTGGTATCTCCATAATAGTAAAAAAAGCAACGTAGTTACAATTGTGTCTGTTGAGCAAAATTGTACGACTGGTATAGTTTCCGATGTCACGGCAATTCGCAATGGTCCGTCACAATATTTACATATGCATATCATTTATCGTATATATCACGAGAGATGGGGGGAAGATAGGCGGTGTAGTTCATACTCTGGGAATAGCCTGTATCCCACAGGACTCTCTCTCGTCATTACAGCTACAGTTCCAACCCTGCCGTAGCATACACATATATCCAAATCGCATTACCGTTGAACGCCGGCCATTCTATGGTCGCTTTACCTCTCCGCATGATTTGATATGCGTATGAGCTAACCGAGTTAACAATCCGAAATGACAGATGGTGGCTCGGGAGATGCCAGTTTCCGCCGCTATGCCACTGCAGTTGCTAGTTGCTCGGTATCGTTCACTCTCTTCCTGCCCCCCCCCCCCCTCTCTCTCTCGCTCTCCCCCCAACCTCACTCTCTTTCTTTCTCTCAGCGCTGTACGCACCAATTTAACGACACATCCCACCTCTGCATATGTGGGACTGAATTACTCGTCAACCGTGATGCACGTATAACATCGCTATACTATACGTCGTTACGTTAACATGTACTTGAACTGGCATAATTCATGTACCGAGCGAAGAGAGCTCGTTCCAACTCTTCGTGTAAAAACGTTAAATTTCATTTCGCATGTCTTTCAATAATTCATCGACACACTGTCAATTAATCAATCCGATTCTCAAAATTGCCTTACAAAATCCAAATTGTTCCAGAAATTCGTGTTACCAAAATATATGAAATTCGGTCCTCTTTTTTGATTGCTATACTCTTGCAGTCATATACATGCGAAATATACAATTTTTATTGATATGGTAATTGATATGGTAATTGTATTTCATATATCAGGGAAATATATATTTTTCGATGTTTTCTGCGTAATATCAGAATTTTGTTATTGCTCCTTATATAAATATAGCTCTCTAGGGAGAGACTCACGATCGGTAAGAGCTAAACCAAAATTATGTGAGCTGTGCAATCTGTATATTTGTTTCCCTGTCGGCCAGAATGATTCCACGATCGCTTAACGACGGTGAAAGGTTTTCGAGATACTTTTGGGAAGTTACTGAGAACAAGAGCACTTTGGAGATCGAAAGAACTTCGTTGCTCCTCTCTCTCTCTCTCTCTCTCTCTCGAATTTCGTTCTGTCGACCCGGCAGTAATGCGAGGGCCGTTTACTCCCACTTTTATAACACTACCTCGCGAAACCTGCACTCCGCACAATCGGCGCAAAAAAATATAAAAAATAAAAATGTTTCTCCTTTTTCATCTTCGCGGCGGTAGAGCTTAAGTTTTTGGACGAGGAAGAAGATCGATGGGAACTCGGAGTGTTGTGCGGGTGCGACGGCCGGTACGCCACCGACGTCCGCTCACCGGTATGCCACAACAAGTGCTCATTCCTTTTATTCCTTCTTCTCCTCGTCTCATTCTCCAGTTCAACGGCGAAAAGCGAGTGGGTGGGGGCGGGGGGAGCAGGGGGGGGGGGTTGGTTATTTTTATGCCTCGTAATTATACATTCTTTTGCCGGTCCAAAGCATCGAGTTTTAGAGTTGTATTTAGAGGCAGCAGCAGTACTCTATAACACAACGGAAAAAAGTAATAACTGTTGTCTCTTGCGAAACGCACTTTCGACCGGGCATTTCTCCCACGACCGCGTCAATATCGATGTCCTCGGGCACACGAGAAAAAAGGGGTTCGTGACGAGATAGGAAACAAAACACAAAAACCGAAGGGAGGGATCGTTCGTAGACAACATTCAATATTACAAGTCCGAGCTTTCGAACTAGAGCAAAAAAAAGAGTCGCGAATACCATACGGGAATAAGAGTAACGAAATGCTCATCGGAAATCGATTTTTTTTAATTTGTTGAAAAAGTTTATTTCACAACAGTCAAAAACGGTTTCTTCGTTTAAAAAAAGCAAAAAAATAAAAATAAAATAAATAAATTGTGTATCTTCGTAGAGGAGATGTGTGTGTTTAATGCACACATCTTTTTTTAACCGTGCGCGCGAAAATTTCGACAAAAATTGAACCATTCATGTTTGTTGTAAGAAATCTTGACACCGAACGAACCATCTCCCGATAATTATCCTACGAGAGTGAATGCATCAATTCCCGGAACCGTCAAAAACCAGTAATGCCTCGGGATTCCTTCATTTACCGGCTATAACGTCAGATCCTAGCATCATCGTCCGATATCTGGACTCCCCTAGAATCTCGCACTGATATTTGCTGCGCTCTATCCATGATAACATTAATAACTCTCGACGAATCAAATGAACGAGGATCATCAGTTATTATTATGTCGGTCTCTTAGCTTTTTTCGATCGGTATTACTCAGAATTCCGATAATTCGTCAGGATGGAAATAACACACACATAGCAAAGGTGGATAAAGGGAAAATTTTCGCCAAATATCTTTGCCGTTTCGCCGCTGTCTCGTGTTTGCTTCGTAAATCATAATCATAAATCACCTTTCTCGGACACCCCTGATATTACTCCTTTTCTGGACAAAGCTCATTTGTTTTTCCACCTCTCGATTACTTGTATGAGACTTTCGTTGTTTCGCAAAGGATACCATTCGTTACTGCAAAAAGACCTACCGAATTTAATACGTTTCACACGATCATTTTCGCAAGGTTTTATAATTTTCGATGCTAGCACAACGAAAACCGTCTGCTGAACGTCCCATATACATGTATACCTACGTATATATTATATATTTATGCTTTCTACAAAGTCTACACGAGACCATACATACCTCATAATACGTACTCGCGCGTTCCGTATTCCACGTATCCAAATGGATAATTATAGTTGATCCATGGAGAAACGGGGGAATATGTTCTGGCTGAAAGTTTCTAAGATTCCGTGGAGTTGGAGGCTCGTCGATGCGGGTGCCGCCCTCTCGACTTCTGCCCTCGCGAGGAATACACACACACACACACACACACACACGCACACACACGCACACGCACACGCACACACACACACACACACACACACACACACACACACACACACACACACGCACGCACGCACACACACACACACACACACACACACACACACACACACACACACACACACACACACACACACACACACACACACACACACACACCGCACACACACACACATACATGTATATTACGAAACTACACCACTATGGTGTTATCTCAACATTTCGACGATGTTTTCTACCGTGAATGTTCGGAAGAGTATATAGGATATCGCGTCGGAGCCTTCTCAAAGTGAAGGGTTCGTCGAAGATGTGGAAGACGAAAGAAGAAAGAGAAAGGATTAGCAATCGTGCGTTTTTCGGCCTGTCGGCCTGTGAGAGAAAGAAGGAATAATGGGGACGGTGGAGGTTACCAGAGAGACGGACAAGTTTCGTGTTTCGTGTAGAGCCGGAGAGCTATATCCTAAAACCCGTAGATCACGATAATTGTGAGAACAATGCCGGGAGAAAATTTCACGCTGTGCTTTGATGCTTCTGCTTGGACCGTTGCTACTGCTGCTTCTGGTAAGACCTTCTCTGGGGTCAAATTTTTATCTTTTCTTTTTTAACTTTCAATTTTTTGCTTTACGCCTCAACAAATCCTCCCCGCATGACTCCTGCGGGGAGATGCGGGGCTCCTCGACCACCCAAAATTCCAGAGGTTTCCCGCGACGTATCGTCGCGCCGGGCAAACAAGGACTGAAAGGAAGATGAGTCTTTGCTAATTCCTAATTCTATTCATAGCTTCTCCTTGCCTGTCAACGCATGAAAAACTCGCGTGCTGTCACTTTGAACGTTATATTAGGAATATTGAGGCTGAAATATTGAGTTACAAATGACGTGGTCAAAATTACTTGAGACTACTTGTGTCCATCTTTAATCAAGAGGTCATTTCTCAGAAATTAACATTCACAAATTAAATCAATTATTTTTTTTTTCTTCAAATATTCGCCATATCATGTCATTATCATGAGCCTACAATTTATTGAACCAAAATTGAATTTACTGATTCACGCTAATTACATTTCACTCTAGTTTCAAGTTTCAAGTTTATATACCTAAAATATAGCGTCGTCAAAAAAAAAGACAAAACGAAATTTCGGTCCCTATTGGAAAAACATTTGATTGATTTTATTATATTCTACCAGCTTTGACTTTGAATAACGTTCTGTCATACAAAGTTTTTTTTACTCTGATTTAGGGTGCGATTGTTAAATATGATTAAAAACTTTGCTTTTATTTTTCGAAACGAGTTTGTTTTGTTCAACACGATTCTTTTAAAGGGGGAAACATTAATGGATGTACTCCGGGTAATACCTAGAAGATATAGTTCACATTTAATTGATTCGCCAATATTCTTGAGGCTGTTACCGAAATCGACAGTCAGATGATAAAGATTTTACTGGAATTTCGGTATTGGAAGTGGACAATGTAATTCGTTGGCGTTGAGCAAGCCAACGACGTTTAACTTATTTGCTAATTTCAATATGAGGGGTTCCGATTCATCTAATGAAGCGTGCTTGAATTCTTCCATCTCGTGCCCTCGATTGTTCGATACCGATTCGCCCTAACACGTCCGAGCTACTAGCCGACACGTAAGTTTTAATCCGGCGGTATACTGGAATACGAGGGAGTACATAGTATACGGTACTAGTCGATAGCCACGCATCAAACAGTTCAAATTAGGGCCATAATCCCTCGGCGAAGCGGATGCGGTATGCGAAAGATAGAAATCACCCTACCCTCCGGCCTCGTTCTGCTACGCGTATTTACCCATGGTATTTTAGCCCTCGATTTGTCGTCAACAGCTTTGGATAACCCATTGGGAATCCTCGGGTGCGGTGTGGAGTAGCTTTCTCGTGCATATACATACACACAATGTGCATACCATAGAGTCCTATCGCTTCTCCTAATATACCGTGGGAGTTACAGACGCATCGAAAGAATTAACATATTTATAAGACGATATATAAAAAAAAAAACAAAACAAAGGTTTAAATTGTATTCACTGAAAATATTGTTTTAATTAACATAAGATAGAAATTTTAAAAAACCGGTATTCATACTGAAATTACCAGTTAAATCGTTACGTGTTTTGTGTATAGATGTTTTTTCGACGATATCAAAGTATGATCATCTCCTCCGGGCAGTAAGACACAAAGAGTCGGTGAGTCTGCCTCGTCGGCGGAGAGATTCGTTGCTCGAGACCAGGAACACACATTTCGATAATTCCCTTTTTCGTTTCGTGCACGAGAGAGAGAGAGAGAGAGAGAGAGAACGGTCGCGCTCCGTTTTCGCGTTCTCTCTGTAACGCGAAAGAGATCAAAGGCGTCAGTAGCACCTGTCCTCTAAACCCCGCCTTGTCATCCCCGGCAGGATTGCGCCAGAAGGCTGTTGAGAGAGGACCGCGCTTTTCGTATACGTATTTTACTAAAGCGCAGATATACACGGTAATATACACACTGTACAGTCGGCTCGGTTGTAGTGTTGTCGCTGCTACTATCGCCAACGGGTTTTGATCAACTCGGAGTTTTCGCATAGCATAGGAGAGTTATTCCCTTTCCGTACTTTGTGAATGATATACATACATAGGAGTACCATTATCCCCGTATCTCCTAGCTTCTGATTCTCTTTCCGCTGCTGGTCTCGGCATCCCGGGATTAAATTCTAATTATCTTTATTGCCAGAGCGAAACGATGTGACCGTACTCTAGTCTAGCCTCTGTCTTGTTATCGTTCAACATTTCGCCACAATGATCAAATCATCTTCTCACACAAATTATTATTCCATTAAAGTTATTAAATAATTAATTATTTAATATACGATACGGGTTCACGTGTCCAGTAATTACTCGTTTATTAAATCTAAGATAATTAATCGATACTCTTCGAGTCATTTAGAATTACTTTAAAAAAAAAAAACAAAAAACAAAAAACAAAAAATCGAGATCTTAATCTTAGAATACTTAAAGTAGCGATTTGAAAAAAATGTTCAACTTTTATGAGGAAGCGATATGAAAATTTCAATTTTCAGCGTTTTTTAGAGTTATCTTTGAAAATTCTCTGCGGTATCTGTAACTTGCGTAAATTTTGGGCTATCGTTTGACAACTGCATACAAATATACTACTTTGATCAAAGATCTTTTGTATTAAATTTAGTCAAAGCCTAACCAAGTAGTCAGATTTGATAAGATTTTGAGTTTTTTTTGTTAAATTACTAAAAACGGTTTAATTCGAGGAAACATGGAAGTATCGAGCAGGAATTTGATACGGGAATGGACTAACACTGTACAATGTTTCATATTAAATTCGGTGAATATGGATCTAAAAGTTTAGATTTTACAAGATTCTGAAATTATTGAAAATGTTTATTTATCGTTCCAGGGGTAACATTTTTGCAAATGTGCAATTTTTATGAGTCATATGAAAATTTGAATTTTTTTTTGTTTTTTAAATATGTTTTCACTTTTTGGCAGTCTGCGAAAATGAGGTGAATGAAAGTAGGGTATTTCAATGCTGAAAATGGATTTGTACAAACATTTTCGAGTTGTACGATGAACGTTCAAAGAACGAAAATAATTCGAGAATGAGGGAATATAAGGTAGCGGGATAAAAGGGGTTGAAAAGTGCGAAGGTGTGCTTAGCTGTCGTCCGGATTGTCCAAGGGAAGTAATAGGCCCATCGGGAACAATGAATCTTAACAAAATAGAGGAAAAAGAGAGAGAGAGAGAGAGAGAGAGAGAGAGAGAGAGAGAGAGAGAGAGAGAGAGAGAGAGAGAGAGAGAGAGAGAGAGAGAGAGAGAGAGAGAGTAAGTCATCCACGTAGAGGAGAAGAGCCACCTCTCCGCGCGCGCAAGAGCGAGCTCTCGGTGCCCCAGGCTTTCTTGTTCGCCGCGTTCTCGAACCGTAAGAACCCTAGAATTATCGTTAAACGTTATAGCCTAGACTCCATAGATCTTGCGTATAAAATAGTAGGTTACCACTCCGAGATTCAGCTAGCCCACCGAGGACCTGCCGACTTATGCTTTCGCAAAAGCGGGGGTGGTTTTAGGAACACCAAGATTGGAGTTCTTCATCTCACGGAACTCCTTACAAGCATTATTGTGTGCTTGAGTTTTTTTTTTAATATAAATAATAAATAAAATTATCCATCATCAGTGTATGCGATTTGAAAAAGTTAAATATATATACATATATACCCATATTATCGATGTGGATATGAATTGGAGGAAATACGATTTTGAAGCCTTCCGAACGGTCAACATATAAAATATATCCTGGGCGAACTTTTGTAGAAAATATTGAACTAGGAATAAAACATGTGACAGATTCGGTGTTGGAGGGGGAAACACACATTCGATATAGACTTAAAACACCGAGTGACACAAGATTATTTCAAGATCAATTGGGGGAAAAATTTCGATTTTTGTTTTGTGTATTTATGCTGCCAGTTGGAAATGTAGAAAAATCCGTGTGCTTATCGTTTAAGAAAGTTTGGTAAAAAAATTGAATGCACGCACGCACGCACGCACGCACACCAACTATTAGTGTATACCTTTTTAATTTTATTCCACCAAATGGTCTATCCTACATACATTGATGCATTTTATTACTTTAGTTTTGGCCCAGAGTCAAGCCGGACATTGGTAATTGTCGATTATTATCAATTAATTGCAACCACAAAAAAAGAACGAAAATCAAGTCGAAAGAAAGGGAGGCCACAATGATAAACATAATAAATAGCGAGGTAAAAGATGAGAGACAAACCGGAAGGGAAACTGTAATAATACTCGAGCGCCGCATATAGCCAAAGGCCAGTATGGCACACTCGTGATCGTCTGCGTTTTGTTTTTGCGTGGTCAAGCATCCGCGCTGGAGGTAAACAGGCAGGGAGATAGGTAGGTGTGTTACCAACTACGGTCTCGCTCTGTGTTGCTGAGACTGGACTGTTCATCCAACTGTATCACTCGTAGCGCGTAGTGAGTGCGCCCACAGTTTCCACCAACAACGTGAACGTTTAAGCGCTTTGTTGTGCGACAGGAGCACCGGTTAGTTTGTATACTATAATATCGCTGCAACGGACTTTGAGCATTGCAACAGCGTTCTGGCACAAAGGTCAAAGCAGCTGCCGCTACTGCCGCTGCTGCCGCTACTGCCGCTACTGCCGCTACTGCCGCTACTGCCGCTACTGCCGCTACTGCCGCTACTGCCGCTAGTGCCGCTACCGTTGCTGCTGGCGTCTCTCCCCCGCATTGCATTGCACCCCACACTCGGTACCCCCAAGGCGTCTCCAAATCCACTCGGCTCCAGGTTCCACGCAGCATCACGGCGCCCCGCTATGTGTGTACGTGTATTATCGTTATTTTGAATACCCGGTTTGGTTTGCGTATCCTTTTACGTTTAACGTCAATGGCACGCCGAGTATGCGTACGCGTACAATCAACTCTATCGGGATCCGTGTCCTCCATTCGAGATGAGTTCTTTTTTTTATTTATTATAGATATCTCGCGAAAAATTGGTAAATATCCTCTGTGTTCAGTAATACATATATTTTAGTATTTCCATCTCGGTCAGCTACCGATTTTAATCACATGGCAATGATTGTATTCCTCGAACAACCCCCCTGTAAATCTTTCTACATGTGTAGGGGCGGGAGCGGGGAGAATCGATATTTTTACCACGTACATGACCAGGCGAGTGCGTCGCATTAAATTTTAAGATTTATATTATATCGCTACGTATATGGGTACAGCGAGATGCCATGCGAGAGATTTTAATTCGTATCGACGTTCGTGCGTGTATAATACTTGAAAAATATGTAGATGCTGTGTGCGTAAAATCCCTTTTTTTTCTTTTTACTTTTTCTCATATACTTCCGCCTCGAGGGATTATGCTTACATTAATCCACCATTTATTTTTCACCTTCGCGAAACCATGGAACGAAAATGACAGGGAAGAGGTGTAATTTTCAACGTGACGTATGTGACGTATGTGGCGTGTGCGTGTGCGTGTGCGTGTGCGTGTGCGTGTGCGTGTGCGTGTGCGTGTGCGTGTGCGTGTGCGTGTGCGTGTGCGTGTGCGTGTGCGTGTGTGCGTGTGCGTGTGCGTGTGCGTGTGCGTGTGCGTGTGCGTGTGCGTGTGCGTGTGCGTTATTGACTTTTTCGTTGGGACTATCGATGCCATATTTCACTAGAACCGCGATTTGAACGAAGTCGAAATTCTAGTGTATACGGAAGCATTTTTTTTTTTTGGTTGACTTCATCAAGAACTGTTTAAAGGCTTCAAAAAGGCAGATAGAAAGATAGTAGAAGTTACGCTACTTTATTACTACTTTATTTTTGAAAAGTTTCTATCGTAATAATTATACTTTAAATATATGATAATGATAATGGTTATTAATTCGCCACAAATTGTCTAAAAAAACTTGATAAATTTGACACGGATACTGTCGCGATTATGCTGTCGCTTTACGTTCTATCCTGTCTCACATATGACATCACGTACAGGAACAACAGAAGTAGATCTGAGCTTAGCCGAGGATTTCCGCGAGAAACGAGTGCGGTGTGTCAAGATCGCCGTAACCACAATCACTCACGAAACGTCCTTTTCACTTACCGCGCTCATACGTTGCGCCCATGAGAGAGTAGTATAACCCCTTTCTCTTTTCTTTGCGCTTGGATCATACGCTATAGTATAATAAAAAAAACGTCCTCTGTCCTGGGAGTCGGAGCTGGCTGTCCATAATTTATTTTTCCGACAAATCGTATCTGCTCCCAAAGTGTCTACTCGTCATCGGAAATCGAGAAAAATCTATTTAATAAATATAACACAACAATAAACCATTGAATGAAAAGAAATCGCGTCGATTGTAATTTCACAACGTTAACTGTCAGAATGCAATATCGTTGATCACTTTTCTTACTGCAATATACGAACGCCCGATTTCCCACGCGTAAACTTTTCATCGTACGTCTGAGTGTTATTATGCCAGTTGAATATTTTCAACTATCGAGAGTAAAAAAAAAGAGAAGTTCTATCCGTGTATTGTGCTTAGACTCGACTTATCCAGTCGTCTGTTCGACCCCTGTCGTACGTGGAAACCATACTGTAGATTGAGACAACTTTACGAATGTATAAAAACATAAATGTTGCTCGTTGGGTAACCAAATAATTTTTGTTTTCATTAACCATTTTTAAAAATTAAAATGATTATTTAAAAAAATAGAAACAATAAGACCAAGTCGTTTTTGTAGATTCATACCATTTTCCAATGCGATTGAGTGTCAAGATACTCGAGAGCAAGCGGTGAACTCTTGTAAATCCCGTTAAATTTGTTTAAATGTCGTTTGAGCTTTTTTAATAAAGCTATTTTAGGTAATGGTAACGTCTTAGCCGAGTGTAGTCGAGATATCAGGCTTGCAAGCTCGCTTTTGACCGTGCCCGACGTTCACGTTCCATCCCTTTGTGGTGCAGTGGCCCGAATGATTGCCCAAGTTCGGAACTGGTGCCTCGGACATTTCGTAGGCTCCGAGCAGCAAAAGCAGCGGCAGCTGGAAAAGCTGAGGCAAAGCAATGGCTCAGTCTTAATTTTCCGGGGTGCTAGCATCTTTCACTTCCGAGACAGTCCAGCGAGATCTTTGATAATTAATTAGACGATTGTTTGCTCGAGGATCTATTAGCCGAAAGGGCTATTGACTGTCACAGAATGTAGTATACTAAGTTCTTTGATAGATTGTGTAGCCTATTCGGTATCTGGAAATTATGAGGCCAACTGCAATATCGTGCACTGAGAAAAAGAAATGGTTCGGTTAAGTAAATGCGCGGTGACATACGTTCAAACGTGTATTTGGTTGGTTCAACAAAAATGTTTCTTTCAATCGACATTTTTTAAATAAAATGAAGCAAATAATCGTTTAACAAAACAATGCTTTGTTTGTACCAAACAAATAATAGCTTTGAACGTATGTCACCGCGGCTTTTGGTTAACCCAAGCAATTCTTTTTTCTCACCGTGTCTGTTGAAAAGTTATTACTCGTTTCACACCAGTGTCTATAGTTCAAGACTCGATTTTCCGATGGCATTCATTTCTTCAACGACTTGTGTCGCTGTTGCTGCGCAAAAGACTCGAATCCTTTTAGTATCCGACGAGTCCCGCCTCTCTCTCTCTGTCTCTCTCTCTCTCTCCCCCCCCCCCGTACAAAATGCCGAATCGTGTACTTGTAAAATCACGAGCGAGCGGACGATACAGCATACATATCGTATATATAGCAACAGGCTCCCCCGGAACAGATGGCTCGAGTCTCAGACCTCGGGCCGTGCACGCGGATACGCGGCGAGTTGAGTTTAGCGAGTATGATAGAGCGAGATAGAGGGAGAGAGGGAGAGAGGGAGAGAGAGAGAGAGAGGGAGAGGAAGAGAGAGAGAGAGAGAGAGAGAGAGAGAGAGAGAGAGAGAGAGAGAGAGAGAGAGAGAGAGAAATAGAGAGGTGAACCCAACTCCCAGCGCGATTTTTAGCCTCTGGCGGACGAGAGAACGAGTCGATGGAGAAGTTGCATCCTGAGTGCTCCACTCTGTTTTTTGGTTTCATACGTACACCTTCACGAGTAAGATTTTTTTAAATAAAATAAAAATGCGTTTTCATCGTTCTATACCAGAAGAACGGGAGAAAAAAAATAATCGTACATGTAGCACTTCGACATAGTGTCGCATACGATGAGAGAAATGCGTATTGAAATGTTCAAATAAAAATTTAGTTTCACGTACCTCCCGTATCACTATTTGCATTCGCAACCGATGTATAGGAGGATGAGCTAATAACGGTCAGGTCGACAAAGAAAAAAGTTATTTTGATATTGGCAGGAATTCTGATATTGTTTATATACCGTATACTGATATGGTAACAATGCAATTTACAAGGATGAGTAAAAAAAAAAAATCCATGAAAGTTCAGAATTGTGAAGAGTCCACCATCTCGTCTTCCACCGTACACAGCGAAGCACACTTCGCATATGTATATTTGCCCTTTATTCTCTCCGTTTCACTAGCTCTACCTTTTACTATTTCCTTCTTTTGTAAAGGTGCACAGAACGCGCTTGGGTCTGTTTGCTTTGCACTGAGCTCATTAGCCGTGCGAGTCGGTTCCGTCTCCGCCGAGCGTCCTCTACTCATCACACACACACACAAACACGCCGAAACTCGCGCTCACACGCACACCGGTGATTAAGATGGTCGTTATGCTGCGTCAGCCGAGTCAAGAATTAGAAAGAAAAAACAACGAAAACCACTTCCCTACCTTGTCCCCCTCACATCGTAATATATCGACGATATATGTTTCATTTCGGTTTTCAATAACGCGCCCTCTCGCGACTCAGAGACCAGATACCTACATCTAGTCGAGTTTCTTTGCACCATGGCCAATCTTTAATCTATCATCTTTTTCTAACTTGGATTCTTGTGAGTGGCCGAGAATACGAAGAAGAATAAAGCGTAGAGGATAGTCGAGACGATATTAAAATTACATCGAGACCTTTCTTCCTCGATATTGGGAAAGGTGCTGAAATGGACCACTGCGAGAGTATGTAGATCAGATATCGACATTTGTTAACCCCCATGTTAGATTATACCGCTCACGCCCTTTTGTTTCTTACCAGTCGATATAAATAACTCATTAAATTTAAGCTTATTCTCCATATTGACAATTTGGTGGATTCTATGCGTTAGCATGTCGTCATCTTGCCTGGAATCAGTATTTGCTTTTTTCTTTTTTCGCTTTCAAGGTGACATGAAAACAACGGAATGTAACCGACACGCTAGTGAAACTGATGTAATATTATAACATATTCATTGTTATTATTATTATTATTATTATTTTGCCGTATTATATTATAACTGGAGAGTATATAAACTGGATATTCGAAGGCTAACGGGGTGTGTTTGAGTTATAGAGATTAAAAGTGGTCCATATTTACAGCTTCTTCTCTATATGAAAAATAATATTGGCTTGTTACTCTTTTGATTTCTGTAAGATATCTTTGGTGGGCTACCCAATGATCGTTTGGTAGTCCGTTCCTCTCTTCCCGAGAGAGCAAGCTCCATCGGATATAATGTGCGCGTCGGTTCGAGCATGAGATTACTATACATACTATCCTCTCCATAGTGGATCATCCAAAGTCGCCGACAATTTTGGTTATTCCATGAATATTCAGTCATACTCCAACGGAGTCAGGCGAACGAGAGAGAGAGAGAGAGAGAGAGATTGATTGATTGATTGATTGATAGTTTATTTATGCCATAGTGACCTGTGTGGAAAACAATACAGAGCAAAGAAAACAATAATAATAGATAAATGGTAGTAGAAACAATTGAGAAAGTGGTAATAACAAGAATAGAATATATATATATATAGAGAGAGAGAGAGAGAGAGAGAGAGAGAGAGAGAGAGAGAGAGGTCGCGTTGATGAGCTTAACGAATTTGGCACCCAGCTTCCCATGTTAATGGCCTCTCTCTACCATTATCCCATATTATATCTATCTTCGTCTTTCTATAACTCCCCCAGCTCGTACCGATATTGCTCCATTCTAACCGAGTTCCTTCAACTCGTTACGTAAATAATCTTACATGTGGAATGTTCTTTATTTTGGTGATTTTTTTTCTGCATACATAATGCCACGAACCCGAACCGCCCAAAGTATGATCGATGATTTTGACGAGGGACCGCTATCTAGCACGAGCCAAGTCCGAGTGTCGAGAACGAAACCACAACGTTCTGTACATAAGTTTACAGAACGCGTTCAGTGTAATACACACGATCGCCATAGCATCTAATGAGCGAGCAGCAACGATTATTCTTCGGCCTGTAATTGGTTGAAGCTACTCGTTGCATCGAGTCCATACATCAATTCCGAAAGGCGTATATAGATTATTATTTTCAAGTCGATGAAACTTGGTTATAATTGAGTTTATGATTATTACAAAAGAAAGGGGGGGGGAGAGAGAGAGAGAGAGAGAGAGAGAGATTGATTGATTGATTTATGCCTTAGTTTAAAACTATGAGGCAAATTACAGACAGCGTAGAAAATACAGCTTAAAACTAAAATAAAACAAAAAAACAATCATAAGAGTAAGGGTGGTGTTAGCTTGATTTAGAGGGAGAAGAAGAGTCCGATGAGTATTAATTAATAAACGCAGCAGAATATTGGGGGAAGAGTAAAATAAACTAGCATACAATTGAATATTGGAATGAGATGAAGTAAAG
>JAPYZC010011015.1:0-11219 GCA_030522665.1 Ichneumoninae sp. A BG-2022a
ATTTTTCCAGATTTTTTTCTCATCGAGAAGTGTTTGTAATCTTTGTCTTTTTTCTCTCGAACTTAGGCGGCGTCAGTCATTGTGCTAGTACTACCTTAAGCGCACTTGAGCTGAAGGCGTTAAAAATGAAGCAACGTTTACGACGGAACGCCATTTTATTTTACATCTGTATATGATCGAACGAGGGAATAGTTGCCGGATGTGCTGCTGCCTTCCTGGGAGGCTGCAATCCCTCCGCAGCCCTAGGGAGCAGGGTCCTTTTTTTCTGTGATATTCATAGATCACCCGATCGCCCGAGATGTCAATTACGTCCATATTCGAACCTGACAAATCGCCACTGGGACCCGGAGTCATGGTAAACTAACCCTCGCGACTTCGGATAACAAATCACCAAAAAAAAATTGACTGAGATTGATAAAGTTACATGTGATTTATAGTCAAAACGTGACAAAAAAGAGATTTATAGGCGGTTTAAGCAGCGTACACGGACATGCGTTGTATGCTCGTGGATGAAGTTGCACATGATGAGCCGTCACTTGCAGTCCAGCAGCAAGAACAAAAAACTAACTAAGTAAGAAAACAAAACAGCGGCTAATGCGTCGGTTGCTGGTACGACGTGGTGGAAAGCGTGCCAGGGTGCGCCGAGCTCTGTTCGAGCCAGGTCGCACACGGGAGAGGTGAACTAAACGAATTATCGGTTCGAGATACGCACGGGATACGAGATCCCGATCGCCGTTCGACCATGAATATTCAATGGCGTTGTCACGTCGTCGCCGACGACGACGACGACGACGACAACGGGGACGAGGACGCCGTGTACAATGAGGACCGGCTCTACTAGCGACGACAGAGAAAATTAAATCCGCCCTCTCTATGGCGACATTCAGCTTGCTCCTATAGCGAGCTTATAATAGCTGCTTTTCAATCAAATTTATTTTCAGAATTTCAATTTGTTTAATTTTTAATTAATACGCCAGATCTGCCAACACAATTCTTTCTCCCCGCGACTGGATTTGCACTGTTGGGTGGAGAAAAATCCAGTCGTTGCTCGTTACCAACGATGTGGCTGGCTCGTAGGGGAGAGCGGGGCAAAATGGCACACCGGGGAAAAACGGGATAATGAGACAAAACGCAATTCTCCAATCACTTTTGGATGGTGGCGATGGTGGTAGGTGGGGCAAAACGGGTTTGAAAATCCGGATGTATCCCGTTTTGTCCCGCTGTACTATTTTGCCCCGGTCTCCCCTAAATTATTATGGCAGTAACGAGCAATACTTTTTTATTCACGGTAATTTTTGTTTTCTTCCGGTAGAAAAGATTTGTCGTTTGATTTGTAAGCGACGATTATTTTGATTCGATAAGAATGTGATAAACGATTTCCGATCGTGGATTCTGCGCTGCAGTCTCGAGCTCTTCCCGTCCAATGCCTTCGGCTGAAAGTTTCTGTAGTTCATTCGACGGCTGTATCCCCCGATGCTCTATTGTCGTGAAGAGGGCTAAGAAGCTGTAAATACCAGGAGTACGCGAGAGAAAGTGCTCGAGCACCCAATCTCGGCGCCGGAGCCCGCGCACTTAAACGTTTGCTCTCGAGGGGAAACTCTCGAAGCGTTGCGTCGCCACCGGTTCGTACACCCGCTCGTGAAATTCCTCTCTCGAAGTCTGCCTTTCGCGGAGTAGCTTGCCAAGCCTTCGCCGAGGGCTAATCTTCTTCTTCACTCGACAGCCAGATCTCTTTCCACTATCCGGAGTTTAGGAGGAAAAGATACGGAGAGACGCGAGAAGACCAGGATAGCTAATCTCGAGAGTCTCGTTTGGCTTGAGCTTCGAGCTTCCGTCGCGCTCACTTTTGCCCGCCTCTGGTTATTAGATTTTCGCCGATCCTGAAGGGTCTCGGGACGTCGAGGCAACATCCGACTAAGCTGCAGATATACTCAAACCGCTCGTCAAGTCATTAGTTCTTGTCTCTCGTTCGATTCTCTTTTTCTTTGGACTCTCCAGGCGATGCGAAAACTGTAATGCATTTTTTCTTTAAAACAACATTATTGGGCTCTGCTCGCCTAATAATCTGCGTTTCGCTAAAATTTTTTGGGGACGCTTGAGAAAGCAAATAAAAATGTATCACAGTTTTGTTACCAACTGGTCCTGCTTAACATCGATTACCGACTGATCTTGTTTCACTGAAGCAACGTTGCCGAGTTACTTTACTTCCGCGCTACCGTATGCCAGCTACGTTAACTATAAAGAACTTTTATTATCGTTATATTTACCTCGTCCTCGTTTGCTCCCGCGTTATTAATCGGCAGCCACCGTCAGTTTACATTTTCCACGTCTCGTTGGCTCCCTCGCGAAACGCATGTGGCGTACGTGCATTGTTATGATTGAACCACGAATAAATTACAAACTTAAATGGTTTTAGTTGCCATTAAAGTAACGTTATTCTTACCTGAAAAGCAGATTTTTCTTTTCTTTCATTCATATCAAATTTATTATTTCGCAATTTATATCAAATTTATTATTTCCTAATTTATATCAAATTTATTATTTTGTGTTAATGTCACGACGTATTCAACGTTCAGATCCCACTAAAAAAACGTCCACAGTCAATTTTCCTTGAACGGCTCCGATCGAGCCGAAACAACCTGCCGCTATTAATCAAAATAAGCTCCACAGTTTAGTAAGAAATAAAAGCTGCTGAACAATGAAATGCATAAATGCCCGAGGTAAAAAGTTAATCCTTAAACGCCCGTCGTCGTCTAGATATGAAAAAGTAAAAAAGAAAACTTGCGAGATAATCGTTATTTCGAAACGTATAAATCACCCTCAGTTTGCGCGGTGTAAAGCAGCCCGCGCTTTTTCCCCTAGCTGCGCCTCATGACAATTTACCCGGTCACCGGTTTGCGGCCTCGCGTAGTCCCGTCCGGTGGAAGTTAACTTAACGAGAGTGTCCCGCACGCTGGAGCTTTGCGGAGCAACGCTGTGGCGCTTCGCGGGGGGGGGGGGGGGGGGGGGGGGGGGGGGGGGGGGGTGGGGGGGGGGGGGAGGAGGGGGGGGGGGGGGGGGGGGGGGGGGGGGGGGGAGTTGCGAGCTTGTTCGAGGGAAATTCCTATCGCTTCAGCACCGCGACTCGCGCGACCTTAACTCTCTGTGTCCATCTTTCATTATTAAATTTCACTGCGTACGGGGAATGTATCGCGATCCAGTAGATCGAACGAGGTAAAAACCGATGCCGGGGTGTATGACAAGAGTCGGTTGAATTATGGATCGTATATGTCCGATGTACCGGCGACGTACTGCACGTTGGTTTATACAGCGAGCAGGTGGATCGAGGCTTTTGATAAAACGTGAAAGAGATGACGCCCAGGTGATGCGAAGGCTCGCCTCAGTCGACCTTTACGACCAGCCGTTCTCGTGGATACCGTGTCACTTTCCATCTCGCGAACAACGGCGTCGAGTTATCCGGGCTGGTGTACGAAAAATAAACGTCGAATCTCTCTGTCTATATGGTTTACCGTTATTACACGTTTGGGTCATATTCCCTGTGAAATTTGGCATATTCTGGTCCGGGACTCGGTTTGACGATGTTTTTATAGGCAATGAACCCTTTCATGGTTTTATGGGAAGAAGACCATTCCTTGGGTTGCATCTACTAAGAGTTTTCGGAGTAAATCGTAATAATTTATCTTAATAAACAGTGGCTGTCAAATAAATTTTTTTTCTGGGTGTGGAAGGTCGACTGTTACTGACATCCAAAAGTACAGTTAACGTTCACTCATATTCAGTGATCCCCAAAGTGGTACGGTTCGTACTAAAGGAAAAATAGCAGGTCTCGTCGCTAATAACCATAGCAGTTTATGCGACGTTAAATAATAACAAATAAACAAAAACATTTCGTTAAAGTCATGACATTTTTAAAAACTCATTCTATCGCTCCGGAACAAGAATAGTTTATTATTTACAAAGAGCTTAAAACAACGAAACTACTATTAGTTGGTTCATTGTAAAATAATCGTATTGAATATGACCTGTCTCCAAAAACACGTAAATCAATTATAGATGAACCGGCCCGCATTCGCCACTTTTACCCTGCACAATATGGACTGATGATTGTTCGCGTTCGACTATTGTCCATTGACCCATTGTAGCACGCCTCTTTCATTGATTAAATTTAACAATTACATCCCGATAATGGATTGCAATCGATAAATGTCCAGATACATTGGACGGGTAAATCTTCGTTTTGGCCGTTTGGAGCCCTAGCTCGTGGTTGCGTCGAAGGGATCATCCCTTCTTCTAGTCGTCACGATTGGGGGGAGGAATTGGTCACGTTGCTCACGTTACTCCCAGGTTGCTAGGTTGCCCGCGTAGCTCGCCTCTTATCGAGAGTTCATAGTGGGGAGGATCGCCGGCCGACCGGCGCTTTAACCGATAAGAGTTCCCCGGGGTGCCTAGCAACAGGTTGCTATCCGAAAATTTCCAACGACCGCACGTACACACACTGCTTGCACGGACACCTCCGTTCACCTCTCACCTCGCTTTGGCCCCGCACACCATCACGTGGTATTACTGTGCACCGCAGAGTACACATCGGCAGATCCACGGTACATCACACTTCTATGATCGCAGACCTGTTAAGCAGACGGATACGTAGATAGAGGTGCGATAATAATTCCATCGATTCCTCATCCCTGTATTCATATCGATGGCTCACTTACATGAGGGCGTTCAAGCCGTGTACAAGCGTAACACATACGCCCTTTTGGCACTGGACCATCGATGGACGGAAATGCCAGAAGGGATGCTGCGGCTGCCTCAGCTGTTTCCGCTGCATCACCAACGAAACGATGCTTCTTCCTCAACAGCGTGAAACATTCGCGATCCTACGCTCCCTGTGTCCCACCCATCAGGACATGATCCCGACCGCAGGATGTATCGTTGCTTCTCATGCTGCGTCACCCCCTTTGACATGCTCCATGAAATATCCGATTGGCCGCCTTCGCCGGGCGGTAGAGCGAGGGACACCGGAGAGGCTTCGGGACGCGCAGCGAACTCGAGTGAATGCCTCTAGACGCGTAGGTGTATTAGTATATGGTATGATATTATATTGTGTCTAAAGCGCACGGCGTAGGATGGGCCAAAGGGTATTGTTCCCCGTACTCGGGCGACCCTCGCTCATCAATTAACCTACCTCTGATAATATTGTTCGATAGCGCACCGGCGACGAGCCGATTCATCGTCCATAGTTTGGTACTCTTTAATTAAATAACAACTATAGATGTTATCAAATGTTGATGGGTTCTCCTATTTTTGTTTATATCGATGTCACTCTGAACTTTCGATTGACTTAATTTGAAGAATTTCCGGGTGAAAATTGAACAAATTCCAAGTAGGGGAGAGCGGGGCAAAATGGGATAACGGGGCAAAACGGGTTTTTTGGGCAAAACTAAATTTTCCAATCATTTTTGGATCAGACAAGGTGGCAAAACTGGGCAGAAAAGCCTGATGTATCCGATAGGGCGAATTCGGGCATCCAAAAATTGTCGGACAATTACGTTTTGCCCAAACCCCATTTTGCCCCGTTGCCCCATTCTGCCCCGCTCTACCCTATATCGTCCAGCAAATGGGAAGGGTTGCAGGTTTTTTTGTTGTTGCAAAAGTAAGTTTGAATTTTTGATTCTTCGGAATTTCGCATTGTGGGGGTTGTCCTAAACTTTAGGAATTCGTCGTCTATGGGCAACAGAGTGTCTTGACAATTATACACGTGGCGTATACTTGATTCGTTTAAGTAGAACGAAACTCCATCGAACTCGGGGGGCTTCCCATGCTCGTAACGAGATTTTCAACTTGGCACTCGACGACGGGCTCTCGCGGTGTTCCGAATATTCCTGTTTCTCCTGTGCACCGCTAACGTCGCCCTCTCGCCCCCCTCTCGAACTCCATCTCGAGAGCTTTCGTCAGCCCCGTGTTTCCCTACCGAAATGCGTGCACCGGTTATTTCGAGGAGCGAACCGAACGTCGGAGAGTTTAACCGAGTATCGTGAAACGCATTAACAGACGCGAACTATCTCGAGGGGAGTTGCTATCTAGTAAATTGTGGTATCGATGGATGATGATACCCGGTTGCCCGGTGCGGTTTTGCTACGGCGGGTCGCGGGTGGAAGCAACATCGATTTTCCCGTCCATCGAAAAATACATGACAATATTTCGTAGCTCACATTTAAACAAATATATAATTGACTCATTTTACTTCCTTATGGAGGAAGCTATATATTATATATATATAATATATAGTATAATTCCTTATATATAGAAGCTATGTTTTTGTAAAACAAAAAAGTTTCGAGATTTTTATGTCAGCGTACTAGAAATGGTCGAAAAGGTCGAGAAATGTGATTTTTAGCTGGCGTCCTGATGTATGTGTGTGTGTGTGGCAGACTTGCATCGTTTAGGACGACTGTAACTCGAAAATGGCTTGAGATAGCTGGTTCAAATTTTGTATACTAGAACAGTGGTCACGTCTCTTCCTTCGGTGTAATTTCCATGAAGATTGAGGCCTGTGTCGAGATTTCACGCGATGTCGAAATTTTTAAAAAATGTCTATGCTGGGCTCTAGCTTGCGTAAGTTTTGAGCTGTGGTCCTAAAACTGTACACGAATATAATATTTTGATCAAAGACTTTTGGTATTGAATTTGGCTTTTTCCAATACAAATTTTCTCCGATAAAAATTTTTTTACACAATTTTGTTTTTCGTCGTTAAACGATAAACAAACTTTAGATGGGTATCGAGAATACCGCTCATTCATCGCCGCCCACACGGTATCTTTTTTCAGAAAAAGAAGACCGTAGTTTCCACTTTGCTTTCGTATCGAAGCCACGTTTGACAGCCCGGCATAGGGGAAAAATATGAAAATCCATAAAAGTCTCGCGCCGTTGAGTTATTATCTTTCCTGTTCCGCAATAAGAAGACGAGCACGAAAGCGAAGGCCCAAGCGCGAACAGGTATGTGGATTGCCCGGGACGGTCATAAAAAGTTCTCGGATAGCCATAACGCCCGCACTCGCGGGCACTTTTTTCGCTCGGAAGGACGAGTTGAAAAAAGCGCCTCGTGTTAGCAGCAGTCTCAGAATGAGTAAAAAATAAATAAAAATGAGAGTCTGTGACGAGCGACCCGCGGGTTGTTCACCCGCGGACATCGCCGCTGCGAGCTCGTTCGTCGTGGAAGCTCCGCCGAAGGTACTAAAAGCGCGGAATCGAAGAATTGCGCGAATACTCAACGGGAACTCCGTAAATTATAATTATCGCGATCGTAGTAACCCGATTCTCTCGGAGATTTCCTCCCAGTCCCTTCGCCCTTCTATTTATTTTCTTTTTTCCTCCCTTCCCTAACATAAAGCCTCTTAAATTGCCAGCGGCTGTCGCGCTCGCCGCTGCCCATCCGCATTCTTCGCTAACGAAGAAATACGAGAACATACACAGACTGGAAACGGGAATACCTAGAGCGAGCCAGAGATGATCAGCCTCGAGTGTGTCAGACGCTTAAAGGATGAAGTGGATGATTGATTAAAGAAATTATTGCGAAATTTTATCATAGGTACGGAAGAGAAATGAACATCACCTGTGATGAATCGATTTATCCTTCATCATTCATTCGTTCCACTTTATCAGCCTTTTTTTTTGCTCCGTATTATATTGAGAATAATGAATGTCGGTTGAGTCAAGTTTTCGGCGCAGTTTTCGAGCAACAGGCAAGGCAGTATTTTTCTAGCCGTCTGCGTGTCGAGAGGAGAGTCGCTCGGGGACATCGCTCGAAATTGATCACCGGATTTGGCGACGTGGCAGGTTGGATTTGCTGGGATCGTCTTCACGGATCTCTCCACCGAGGCTCTCCAATAAGTAATTCTTAGGACGATGTGAAACATGCGCGCGTGTACGAGATAAAAAAGATGGAACACTGAGAATAGATTTCGGATCGTCTTAAGATAATGCGAAATACCGGCAATAAAAAAAATATTAAAAAAATTAAAAACCATAAATTTTTCCTACCGTCCGAGTCGCGAGCCGGGTGGGCACACTGATAAAAAAATACGGTTGAATCAACTAAGATTCGGGCAGGGACGTTCAACTAAAGATTTTGTTGATACAGCTAAAAAATTAGTTAGTTCAACACCCAACAAAATATTTATTTGAACGTCCCTGCCCGAATCTTAGTTGATTCAACTGTACTTTTTTATCAGTGCAATAGGTCAATTCGCATCACCTTAAAGCCCTTTGTGTTGGTTAAAGCTATACATCGCAGGAACCGTGAGGGAAGGAGGGGGGAGAAGAGCTAGGAAACGAGATGAGAAAACATCGATCTAGGCCAGTTACTTGATTACGTAACGCCCATTAAGAATAATTAATTTCAAGCTTGATCGGTGAAGCTGGATGGCTTCCGTGATATTTGAAACTCGGCTCAGCGGTCGGTTGGAAACACCGCGAAACATTAAAAAGGTAAAACAGAAACGCAGAGTGGAAATAAAAGAGTGAATCGTGGAGCGCATAGTGCCGATCAATCAGTTTGATTGATGAATGGAAAATGAGGATAAATGGGAGGATAATTTTCTTTCTTTAATATCACTCCGAACAATTTACACGAGCCACGTGAGTAGTGCATCGAAGAAAAATGCGAAGTTCTCCTCTTTGTTCATTCTCGTCGTTTCGCGTGTGTGTGTGTGTGTATGCTTTTTTCGATGGAATATCGATTTGTCCGAGGGAAAACTAATTACGAAGTCAACTAGGCGTTCGGACGAGAGCAGCAGTATGCTAGCATCACGCTGTGCGATGGCCGGCTTTGTCCGAGGACGACGATGAGAACGACACAAAGCCTGACCGTCGAGCGAGTCTCGCCCGGGCTGTTACTACTTACTCTGAGGCCAGACGACGACCGATAGCTCAAAGACCGCCACGGTACACGTTCGTTACCACTTCAACTAATGACTTTAGTCTATTCATCAAAGGCAGCACTGAAACGACGCTGATGGCTCGCTAAGTTCCACTTGTGCCAGCTGTCGTTGGATTAAGAACCGATCACTTGTTTGGCTGCCGTTTATTTGATCATCAGGAGTACTGAGACTTATATATATAACATCATAAAAACTTTACATTATTACAAAACGCAGAGAGATAAAATAATACATTTCGATACGAGTGCGAAAAAACTTTTTCTGACGAGCGTGAGTTTGCAGCACGCGCCGAAGGAGAGTGCTGCAATCACACGAGTTCAGAAAACGTTTTTCGCACTCGTATCGAAATGTATTATTTTATTTCTCTGCGTTTTATAACTAATGTAAAGTTTTTATGATGTCATATATATAAGTCTCGGTACTCCTGATGATCAAATAAACGGCAGCCGAACAAGTGATCGGTTCTTTTCTTCTTTTTTCGGTCTATTTTCTTCTTTTTTTGTCGTTTATTTGATCATCAGGAGTACCGAGACTTATATATATAACATCATAAAAACTTTGCATTATTGCAATCACACGAGTTCAGAAGCGTGCCGAAAAATCGCCATTTTCCCACCGAGTGATATAAATAAATTTTCAGCTTAACTGTAGAAACACTTTTTTGGTATCGTCGAAATGAGGTATAAAAAAGCACAGTTGTGCACGAGTTTGCGTGACTCCGGTTTGCTCGGTGATCTTTCGCGATTAGGACGGTCAACGTAAGCGAATTAACCCCCCTCGGTTGGTTTATCGCTGATCGGATACCAGTCGATAGTAAGATTGGCACGAATGGCTTCGTTTTTTTTCTAATGGACGGTTTTTTTTACAATTGTGTTTCAGGATGCTGGGCGGCGTGGGAGGCCGGCACATGTCTACGCGTCGGCGTGGCAGTAGCCCGCTGGTGCGTGGAGGTGCGGGCCTCACTTATGGGGGCCCGGCGGTCCCCGGTATCACCGGCGATGGCAGCTTCTTGCCGTCCGATGCACCGAGATACACGAGGCGACGAAGGGCCGTTACCACCGGGGATCATAAGAGCTGCGCTCTTATTCAGACTCGGCTCAAACTCGGGGACATCATGTGAGTACCACGAAAAGAAAATCTTAAAACAATTCAATTTACACAAGTTTGTCCACTTTTCCAAATAGTATTCTAAAAGTTCATGCACTTCGAAGGTTTTGTTTTTTAAATTAAATTTATTTATTTATGGAATTCATGTAGGGTAGAGCGGGACAAAATGGGAGAGCGTGGCAAAACGGGACATTGAGCAAAACGCGAGTTCCAATCATTTTTCGATGCCCCATTTTGCCCTGTTGATACACCCGAATTGTCTGTCCCGTTTTGCCCTATTGTCCCATCCAAAAATTATTGGAATATGGCGTTTTGCCCCACCGTCCCATTTTGCCCCGCTCTTCCCTATTCACAAGGAATTTTAGACCCGCGGTACACAGTTTTTTAGACGAAAGATACCCAGATTGCTTGTTAAAATTTCTCCCGCTGGGAGGTACTTATCTACCTTAAAAAAGCAAAAATTCGTGACTCAAGCGCCGTCGGTACAACAGAAAGCTTCGTCGATAAAGTAAAAACAACCCTTCCGAAAGTTTCCGTTGGTCGATAACCGTCTCGCGCAAACCCTGTCAATCCCTCTGACGGTAAAGTCTCTTCGCTTACCTAAAAACCCTCCCCGAGCTTTCGGTACCCAACTGGCAGTCGGTAACGGCAGAATTCTTTATCCACCGAAGACGACAGTAAAGTTCAATCAATGTCCACCTCGTTGCCGCTCGACGATACCAAGGAGTCCGAGCGACCTTGACTTTCACTACTGCCAAATCTCCTACGACCGGCGAGTGGCGAAGTCGTCTCCGCACTCTGCAGGACAAATCTACCGCCGCTCGAGCTCCTCGCCGATGTTTTACCCTCTGCGGAGCACACACTCGGGAATTCGTTCTGTTCCACGCTATATCGATTAGTCGCTCGATTGTTTGGCCATTACCCATTAGCTTTTATTTTTAGAACGTCGCTCGAGCTAGGGGGTGGGGATGGATGGGTAGTTGGGTAGGGGGTGTGTTGGCTGTCGTTGCCCGATACCCGAAGCCTAATTGGAATTTCCCTTCGCGGCAGCGACGATATACTCACCGAGCTTTCTCGTCGGCTCTTCACTATTTTTCTCCTATTTTTTTTCTTTTTTTTTTTTTTTTTTTTTTTTTTTTTTTTTTTTTTTTTTCTTCCTCTTTGGCTTGTCG
>JAPYZC010011017.1:0-13796 GCA_030522665.1 Ichneumoninae sp. A BG-2022a
ATTTTTTCCGATTTTTATAACATTGGGAAGTGTTTGCAATTCTTGCCCGAATTTCTCGAATTTAGGCGGAATGAACACCACTCGCTCCAACCTCCTTAACTCAAATAAATATTGTACTTAAACCATATAGACGGTGGCCGTCAAATACATATTTTTTTCTGGGTGTGGCTGTTCCCCCAGTCTCCGGGTTTCCCACAAGTGTAAAAATAAGCTGAAGCATAGAACAAAGTTTAGATTAAAAATTTCCCCCCGAGAATACCGATCGTATGTGAAACTATGCTTTCCTGGTTCATGTAAATTTATCCGTGAGAGAAGGGTGTCCAAGGGGTCACGCCATTCCCTTAAAGTACCTGCAGTCGTCATCGAGTCGCCAAACCTATCGCCCCGTCAGACGAGATCCAGATTCGACAGTTACGTGAAAAAAAAATCGCGGTGAATTTAAAAATTACCGATTGACAAAATATTCACAGATAAAATGTTTCCTTCTGTGATTAAAAAATATATTTTCTTCGCTATAATTTTTATGGTTATCGTGATCGTTATAATAAAATGGCACTTTACATTCAAAATTGATGCGCTTTTTACATTTAGCAATACCATCGTTTAATATCTGTTTTGCAGAGGTCACTTTCGAATTTGAGTGAGCCGGAAGTGAGGCGGTCGGAAATATTTTTTTAGCTGATAAAAAAATAAATAAATAAATAAACAGAACGTAACATTTGGGTTACATTAAATGCGTTATTAAATAATGAAAACAAAATTAAAAGTCGGAAAGTTTCGATGACAGGATATCGGCGGTAATTTAAGCGAAAATCATCTCGCCTTGAAATCGAACAGCGCGTGATCCAGCGGAAGGTGAATAAGGTGAATATAAAGTTTATTTTCATCGCGATAATTTTAATGCTCATCGGGTTCGTTAAAATTCAATATTAAATTGAGTGCCAAATTTGTATAACTTTCACATTTATCGAAAGGAAGACGTTTTACTGACGTCGTGCCAGGATGTGAGTGAACCGGAAGTGAAGCGGACGGAAAGACTTTTTTAGCCGATAATTGAAGAAAATCGAACGTAACACTTCAGCTATATTCAATGAGTAACTGGCATAACATTAAATAATGTGGAAAAAAGGAGTTTGGAGGAAAATCGTATCGCCTTGACATCCAACAGCGCGCGGTCCAGCGGAGGGTGAATAAGGTGAGTAAAAAGTTCATTTTCTTCGGGATGATTTTAATGCTCGTCGGGTTCGGCATAATTTAATATCGACTTGAGTTCCAAATTTATACAACTTTTACATTTACCAAAACGAACATTCAATATCCGTTTTAGCGACGTCGTGCCAGGATGTGAGTGAACCGGAAGTGAGGCGGACGGAAAGACTTCTTTAGCCTATAAATAAAGAACAGAGAACGTAAAACCGGGGTTACATTCAATGAGTTATTAGCATAACATTTAATAATGTGAGTGAACCAAAAGTGAGATGGACGGAAACATTTTTTTAGCCTATAAATCTAGAAAAGAGAACCTAACACTTGGGTTACATTCAATGAGTTATTGGAATAACATTAAATAATGTAAGTGAACTGAAAGTGAGGCGGACGAAAAAAAAATTTTTTTAGCTCATAAATAAAGAAAAGAGAACGTAACACTTGGGTTACATTCAATGAGTTATTGGCATAACATTAAATAATGTGAGTGAACCGGAAGTGAAGTGGACGGAAAGACTTTTTAGCCTATAAATCTAGAAAAGAGAACGTAACACTGGGGTTACATTCAATGAGTTATTGGCATAACATTAAATAATGTGAGTGAATTGAAAGTGAGGCGGACGAAAATTATTATTTTTTAACTCATAAATAAAGAAAAGAGAACGTAACACTTGGGTTACATTCAATGAGTTATTGGCATAACATTAAATAATGTGAGTGAACCGGAAGTGAGGTGGACGGAAAGACTTTTTTAGCCTATAAATCTAGAAAAGAGAACGTAACAAGTGGCTTACATTCAATGAGTTATTGGCATAACATTAAATAATGTGAGGGAACCAAAAGTGAAACAGACGAAAAAAATTTTTTTTTAGCTCATAAATAAAGAAAAGAGAACGTAACACTTGGATTACATTCAATGAGTTATTAGCATAACGTTAAATAATTTGGAAAAAAAAGGTTCGATACCGGCGGGAGTTTGACCGAAAATCGTCTCGCCTTGACATCCAACAGCGCGCGGTCCAGCGGAGGGGCTTATAGCCCTCGCGCGCGCTCTTTTAAACACTCACTCCAGGCTCACCGGGCTTGATTGACTCCTCGATAGTGTGTGTCCGTGTGTGACATAGCCCCGCGAATATATAAAACCATGGGATCCCGGCGTGACCGACTATTAGTTCGCATCGAGCACGTTGCCCACCGCTCGTCGTTCCAGAAACACCTGTTAGTCGATTCGTCTCGTCGAAAAAAAGACTTCGTAATCGACATTGAAAATTCGTTGCTTTCATCTGTTCGCACATATATGCATATTGCGATATACTGTGTGATATATTTTTTTAGCCACAAAGTGATAACATATTTAATATCGGTCACGTGAACAGCGGACGGTTTAATCAAAAGTTCGTTTGGGGATTGTTTCGTCGAGAAAAGAAAATCATGGAGTTTCACTCGAGAAAAATCAGCAAGTGCCATCGATATTTCACAATTTTATTGTTTTTTGGTTTATTCGTCGAGAGATCGACGGCCTGTCTCGGAAAAACCATTATTCGTAAGTACACTCAGCCTTCGAGTAATTAATTTTAACTCGATTTATCTCACATGGTGTGACAGCACGAAAATTTCATCTCCGTACCGTTGGATCGTTTCCGGTATCGCTGAAATTTTTTTTGGAAATTTATTCCATTTCGATTATCGGAGAAATAAATAAAGAATTTGAATAATGGAAAAATATTGGCTTCGTGTCCGGAATATATTTGAGGCTGGAAAAAAAATAAAAAATTCATCGATAATTCAATCCGTCCATTCCCTTCCTCGCCTCGGACCCGAATTAATTGGATGCAATTAAATCGAACGATTTTCTTATCGCTCGAGAAATTATCATTTTTATAAGATCGTCGAGGATCGTAAACGTATCTCGGCGATATTCCCGTCCACGGGTATATAGCTATAGATATATAATATACCTTAGTTTGATAATATACGTTTGATGACACCGTCAAGCCGGAAACGAGGACTTACACCACTCTCGATACGGCCGAGCTTCTGGTGACGACGGCCGAGACTCATCGCCGAACCCGCAGAACACGTTTTTTTTTTTTTTTTTTTTTTTTTTTTTTTTTTTTTTTTTTTTGTTCACCTCGTTCAACTCCTCACTCTTTTCCTTCTGTAATTCCTTCTATAATCCGAACGATTCCCAATCGAATCGACGACGAATCTTTCGATAATACAATATTTTTTACGGAATTGGATTTAATATTTCTATTTTTTTATTCGGTTTTTTGTAAAATTAAATTTTTTCATTTTCATTCTCCACTTTCAACTCCTCACTCTTTTCCTTCCATAATTCCTTTTATAATACGATATTTCGATAATACAATATTTTTTTCCGAAATTGGATTTAATATTTCGATTTTTTTTATTTGATTTTTTGTAAAATTTTATTTTTTATTTATTTTTTCTCCTCTTTCAACTCCCCGTTCCTTTTCTTCTATAATTCCTTTGATAATCCAATCGGTTCCCAAACGAATCGTTGACGCGCCTTTCGATAATACAATATTTTTTCCGAAATTAGATTTGAGTATATTTCGATGGTTTTTTTTTTTTTGTAATTTTTTTTTTTTTTTTTTTTTTTTTTTCTATCTCCGACGGTTTTCGAATGAAAAATAGCGCTGCAGTCTCGGCGACGTTTTAGGGACGGTGGATGGTTGGCGGTGCGCGTCATTATTTTGAGGTACTTTGTTCTACTCGTACAAAATCCATTTTCCCGTTCCGGCAAGCGTGGGAACCGAGAGCTGGCTTAAAGAGGGTTGCGCGACCTCGCCGAGAGGGGTACGAGGTCAAGGGGATCTCTCGAGGATTTATACTGTATCCAGAACCGGAGGCGCGATTCCACTCTCACGTGCCTCGCTCCATCCTCCACCAGCTTTGTTATTTATATCTCGCTATATCTAACCCTCCCCCCTCCAACCCCCTGTTTGTTTTACTTTACACAAACGAAATGTTATTCGGCCAAATCTGCTTCAATTTTATTTTTTCGACCCATTTCGCAGTGCCGTAAAAAAAACCCAAACTAAACAAATGGTTGAAATTTGAATTAGCTCGAAAAAATATATATATACGAAAAAAAGGAAAAATGATATATCTGTTCGCCGTCTAAACTTATCTATGACGATTTTAATTTTCATCGGGGTAGGCTAGCGGTCGAAGTCGAAAAAAAAACATCTGCTTCAATTTTATTTTTCCAACCCACTTCGCATACCGTGAGCTAACAAAATCCAACGCAAATAGTCGAAATTTGAAATCGTTGGAAAAATAAAATAAAACCAAAAAGGAAAAAATGTTATACCAGTTCGCGATCTAAATTTTCCGATAGCGATGTTCATTTTCGTCGCGTTAGGCTCGAGGCCGAAGACGAAAAAAAAAATAGCATAAAAAAAATCTGCTTCAATTTTATTTTTTCGATCCGTTTTGCATGCCGTAAGGTAAAAAAAACCGACAAAACAGATAGTCAAAAAATTTCAAAGAGTTTGAAAAAATAAAATAAAATAAAAAAAGGGGACAAATGTTATACCATTGCGAGATCTAAACTTACCGATAGCGATGTTCATTTCGATCGCGATATGCTCGCGGGTGAAGTTGATAAAAAAAAACGGTATAAAAAAAAATGCGACTATCCCATCGTTTCTCGTTTCGCGACAACGGGACAGACGTCATCGCTGGCCGTATGGGGCGTTTGGAACAGTAGTAACAGTTAGTACCGCTCAGCCGCGTCAGCTTCCCGTGTCCGCCGATAAATCATCCGCCCGTTTGCTATTGTGTGTCGTTCGTGTTTATAGGTAATACTACAAATAGTGAAATAGTACAGGCGCGGGCTAGCTCTATTCATTGACTCGCCTCTCGGGCACAGATAGACTACGGAGAGCCCGTTTCTCGGGCGAGTTGCCGCTCTGTGAATGAATGAATGGACCACGCTGTTGTACATCGTTGTACGTATCCCCGGATAACTGGGAGTAGTAGCGGCCACGGGTTGGGGAGTCCGGGGCAAAATGCAACACCGATGGTAAAATGGACCATCTTTGCCAATTTTTTTTCTACTAAAGTGCTGCACTGTAACAATAAATTGTAAATTTAATGTACTGGAACTTGAAATTTACTAACGTTACTTACATTAATTGAACGTTAAGGTAGTATTAGCGCAATGACTGACGCCGCCTAAGTTTGAGAGGAATAAAAAAGAATTACAAACACTTCTGGATCGGATAAAAATCTGAAAAAAATCAAGCACATGGAAGATGCTGATAAGATTGTTCGTTCATAATAATGATCCCGAAATGTTATCCGTTTCTTTTATGTTAAAATTTGTTTAAAATCGTAATTTTCAAGTATTAGATAAAATTCTGGAAAAATTCATACGTATACAGAAAAATGAACAAGTCATTTTCGCAATAAAAAAAAATTTGGTTGTCGGGTAATTTGTTAT
Source organism: Ichneumoninae sp. A BG-2022a (assembly GCA_030522665.1). NCBI lineage: Eukaryota > Metazoa > Arthropoda > Insecta > Hymenoptera > Ichneumonidae > Ichneumoninae sp. A BG-2022a. The sequence goes on from JAPYZC010011017.1 coordinate 5,681, forward strand.
GAACATTCTGAAATTGTTATTATGCACAAACAATCTTTTCAGCACCTTTTATATGCTAGAATTTTTTCAGATTTTTTTCTCATCGAGAAGTGTTTGTACTCTTTGCCTTTTTTCTCTCGAATTTAGGCGGCGTCAATCATTATATATGCTAGTACTACCTTAATGTACTTTACTTGTAGAATAAAAGTACCATATATTAAAATTACTAATCTTTTGCTTCAAATTTACAAACATTTTAATGGAAAATACTAATTTTACTGTAAAATTGCAACGCACATTGTGTTTAAAATTTCAGAAACAGTTTACGTTAAAAAGCTTCCGACACTGTTAATTAATGAAAAAAAAACATTTTTTAACAGTGTACGTCGTAGGGATGTGTGTTGGTCGTTGGATGCACAGTGGTTCAATGTATTCTAGGTTTTCACTTGCAAATCGCCGAGTTAATTATTATTATTACGTATCGAAACATAAAAATGATGACACGGAGAAACATTTTTAGCTGCTCTAACAAGATGAGTTTTGTTGACAACGACCTCGTTCCCGCCGCAAAACGGTTAGTAAAAGCAGCAAAAAAATTACTACGCAGAAGCAATCGGTTTTGCTACCACGAGAAAACTTTCTTCTTACTGCGGCGATTTAATTTGCTATGAGTACAAACTACGCCTGCTGTAATTTGACGACTGAGTAATGACTGTTCATAGGACAGTTATAGATATGTACATACATTTTTTTGACGATTAACTCACCGCGTTTGTATTTTATCATTTTATTATATTGAAAATAATGTCTGTATTTGCAATTGCGATTTTTTTATTTTTGGTATATGAACGTATAAAACGCCAAACGGAGTTTTCCGTCGTTTATTCATCCATATACAGCAAATTTAAAGGATTAGCAATTCCCCTCTATTTTTATTTTTACCCGAATACAAAGGAACTGTTTCCGCGCGTCTCTTTGTTTTCATTTTGCGCGTCGAGCGCCTGGAGCTCGTCATAGTTATTAGCACATGTACGCGCCCCACTCGGGCACATAACAATTTTTTTTTTTGTTACCGTAACAAACGCCATTTTGTTGCGGTAGCAAATCGCTCCAAGTCCAAAATTTTTCTACGGTTACAATTAGCTCATTTTTCTCTTCCGATTAGTATCGGGATAGAAAAATCAACTAATTGTAACCATAGCAAAAACAAACAAATCGTACCAAACTAAATTTGTTACAGTAATGAAAATCTTGTTGTACCAAAAAATAAGAAAATTCTTCGTGTATTCTGTATCGAAACATAATGTATGTATTGTTATCATTATAATCGTAACAATAATAATAATTGGGTTGTAATTTTTTTTATTATTATTTTTAAAATTATTGTTGCTAATTAATGTTTCGACTAACGCGGAAGGAGATTTTGCGCGTCGAGCGCCTCGAGCTCGTCATAGTTATTAGCACATGTACGCGCCCCACTCAGGCACATAACAATTTTTTTTTTGTTACCGTAACAAACGCCATTTTGTTGCGGTAGCAAATCGCTCCAAGTCCAAAATTTTTCTACGGTTACAATTAGCTCATTTTGCTACCCCGATTAGTATCGGGATAATCAGCTAATTGTTAACATAGCAAAAACAAACTAACAAATTGTAACAAATTAAATTTGTTACGGTACTAAAAATCTTGTTGCACCAAAAAATAAGAAAATTCTCCGTGTATTATGTATCGAAACATAATGTATGTATTGTTATCATTATAACTGTAATAATAATAATAACTGGGTTGTAATTTTTTTATTATTATTTTAAAAATGATTGTTCCTAAATAATGTTTCGACTAACGCGGAAGGTGATTAGAATGTTTTTCGGTTTAAATTCGATAGCAATAACCATGGCTATAAAAATGGGAAAGACCATTTCTTTGAATTCCACTGTACGAATGGACCGGAAATGAGATAGGCACGGCTCGCGTCATACGATTTTGTTCTGTTCGAGACAAACGCGACACAAATGGATAGGAGAAACGAGTTAGTCGATGATTCGCTATTATTGCAACGAGGCTAATCATTTCGTGGGAAAGCAACGCTCGAGTGACTCGCTCGAGTTTATTGGAACGGCACTGATTGACTATTCACTCCGGTTCCGTACGGTCTGTAGGTCAGAAAATAAATAAATTAAATATGTATACTCGGCGATGCAAATTAATTGTTTTTTTATTTTTTTTTAATCGTCGTTTATTACGAATGCAAAAATGTTTCAAATAAATTTTCGATTAGTCAACGGACGACTTAATAATTTATTTTTTTTGTCGCGACGCGATGATGTCTTTCAAAAATTGTACCACTCGTCCTCTCCTCCAAGGTGTGTATCATAATGACATTAGCATACGAGCGAGCGAGAACTTCGCACGGACGAAAAAGTATGCAAAACCACTACAAGAGTATATAGTTCAGACCTTGGTTTACCTTTGTCCCAAGGTAAATTCGTCGATTCCGAACGAAGCCCGGTGAGTAAGTCGCGATCGGTTTCCTTCACGTTTCGCGGGTTCTATCTCCTCGCACGCGCGTGACACACATATTCACGTCCGATGACTGACGATTCGCTTCCGCACGAGGTTGCCCCCTCAAGCGGGCTCGCTCACCTGGTCTCGTGCCATTGACGGAATAAATCTGAATTTTTATCGTCGCTAAATTAAAAAAAAAAAAAAAAAAAAAAAATGAAATGAAACTTTAAAAAAAAAACACAAAAAAAAAACGCTACATTCAAATTTTCTCGGCAAAATGTACCGTAGATTACAGTCGATCGATTGATTCGTTGGAAATAAAAATATGTTATAAAATAAAGTAATAAAAATAAATAAACATTTAATAACAATTAAACAAATAATAATTTGTACGGATGAATTGTTGTTATTATAAAAATGTTTCATAAAATAATGAAGGGCATGGAAAAAAAATGAAATTAAACTCTAGTCTGAATAAGTCTGAATTTTTATCGTCGCTGAATAAAAAAAAGGAAAAAAAGGAAAAAAATATGAAATGAAACTTTAGAAACTCATCGCTACGTTCAAATTTTCTCGGCAAAATGTACCGTAGATTACAATCGATCGATTCCTTTATTGGGAATAAAAATTAGTTATAAAATAAAGTAATAAAAATAAATAAAAATTTTATAATAATTATTGTCTGTACATAGTTGCGATTGTCGTTATTATTATTCATAATAATTTGTACGGATGAATTGTTGTCATTATAAACATGTTTCATAAAATAATGAAGGGCATGAAAAAAGAGAGAAGAAATAGATGAGAATGGAAATATAAATAACGATAAATCACGAGACTAAACGGTGTCTGAGTTGGGCTCGCCTCGGAAACTGGCTGGTACATAAGCCAAAGAGAAAGCAAACTGTCTCGAACTCGGCCTCCAAGAGCGAGGATTTAAATTAATAATTAATTCGCGAACGCGAGTCGTTGGACTCGGTTATTCGCACGCCGCGCCGTCTGCGCCGCACCGTTTTCGGTTCCTCGGCGGCCGATTATAATCATAACAGCACGTCGGATCCTTCGACGACGAGGATGAATTATTTCTTGACGAGAAGCTCCCCGCTTCGAGATTTTGATACTTCGGGCGGCCGAGAGTTAAAATGATAAATCAATTGTTCCTTGAAACGCAAGGACAATTTATATTAATTTATATATATACATACAAATATTTATATAGAGGTTTGTTTGTGAAGCAGACTCATTCGGGCTCCTGATGAGACTCCCAATATGACAGCTACCAAAATAAAAATAAAAATAATGGCCGAATAAAAAAAATGATTTGCAATCCTGAAATTCCTCCAATCTGAAGAAAAAACAATGAAATAAAAAAAAATCGAGTCGCACTCTTCGGTCACTCTACTTCCTCTACCAACTTCCTTTTTCGCCTAAATCAGTAATCAAGATAGTAGAAAAGAATCAAACGTTCATTTTTTTAATATTCCGATCGAAAACGACCGTCCCTTTTTCGGTTCCGTCAAACTCTGCTCTTCTTTTTTTTATAACAAGGCGGTTGGCAAGAGCATTACTCAGTTAATATATAAATATTAATATAATTAATATAATTAATATAAATAAATCTATCAACAATTGGAATTAACGGTCAACGAAGGACTCACGGAATAAAATTTACAAATTTTTTAACCGTAAACTAAGGAAAGGAAAAAAAACCTTCCCAATACCAAAGAATATCTCGGGCTGAAGGACCCAGGTCGATGGCCCTTTGCCAAGGTGTAAAATTAGCATTAGGTATAAAATGTTGTATAAGAAGACAACTGTAAATATTGATTTTGGTAATAGATCTCTTTTACTACTACTAATATAATAAAAATTAAATATAATAATAAGTATATAATTTTTCTTCAATCGAACAAAGTAGATAGATAGATAGATAGATAGATTCGTTTATTCGTAGATTCGTTTAAAGTACGCAAGAGTGAAACTTTTTTTTTAATTAATTTTTTTTTATTGCGCAGGACCCGGAGGACTTTCCTGCCATGACAAGCAGACGATCCTCGACGAGCACAACCGCCTGCGACAGTTGGTTGCCCTCGGGCAGATAAACGGACAGCCCGGCGCGGCTAACATGCTGGAACTGGTGAGTGAATTTGTTTTGTTTTTAATTTTTTTTAGCAATGCAGTATTTTCATTTTTTTTTCTCATATGCGTGACAAATACAGAATTTATTATAATAATTTCTCACCGATGAACTTATATGAGGTTTGTGAACGAAAATAAAAGGTAATGAGGAATACAAAGATTGAATTTGTAGATTTTTTTTCATATCGCTTCCTCATAAAAGCTGAAAATTGAAATTTCCATATCGCTTCTTCATAAAAGTTGAAAATTGAAATTCGCGAAACTTCCTCTATGAGGAAGGCAAAAATACAGACAATACTTCCTCATAGAAGAAGCTTCGCGAATTTCAATTTTCAACTTTATGAGGAAGCGATATGAAAATTTCAATTTTCAGCTTTTATGTGGAAGCGATTTGAAAATTTCAATTTTCAGCTTTTATGAGGAAACGATTTGAAAATTTCAATTTTCAGCTTTTATGAGGAAGCGATTTGAAAATTTCGATTTTCAACTTTATGAGGAAGCGATATGAAAATTTCAATTTTTTTTTTCGACAAATAATATGGAAGATCTCGGATTTTCTCACTTGTTCCTCGACGGTAGTCGAATACGTTGAATTTTCAAACGCGCAGCGAGCCGCGGCCGACGATATATCGGCACGCCGGTGTATGACACAAATACAACGAGACTGGAATTTGTATAGCGCGAATGAAATTGGAGAGGGAGGCAATTTTATCGTCGATTCTGAGTGGACGGGAGAAGAGTTGATAATCGAGTTCGGTAATGGACTTTCCTACCGATCTCAGCCAGACTTCGGAACTTGGAACCGCATTGTGCTTCGGCTACACAGTGCAAGGGGTGAATAATGAAAAGAAGAAAAAATGTTTACAACGCACGAGAAAGAGCGGAAAAATGTACATGACAGTTCGATTTGAAAATTTCTGTTACATCAAATTTTTTTTCTTCATAAAATCATCAAATTTATAGAGATATAAATTTGATATTTTAGCTCATATTTGATATTTAATATTTTAATATCAAATAATTCATTAATTTAATATTTTAAATTGATATTTAATTTGATATTTTAGAGATATAATTTTGATATTAGAGCTCATCTAATTTGAATAACTGGCCTGCATTTAACCGACCTACTGAGCCGATACCGACCTTCATAGATTTTACTAGAAAATGTTTTTAAAAAAGCATCTTATTTCACGGGATGTTTCATATTTTTTAAATATTTCAATTAATATGTTACATTGATTTTTTTTCATAAATTAAATAAAAATAAAAAAAGTATCTCGCTCATCTAATATCTATAACTGGTCAGCAGTTAATCGGTCGACCGAGTGAATCAAGAATCGCATAGACGTAACGACAAAATTTTTGTTATAAAAATTATCTTATATCAAGACATTTTTCGTATTTAAAAAATATTTAAATTAATATCATCGAATACAATTTTCATTACGGAATGACCATTGGATTTTTTTTTACTTTGCGAATCAATTTTGACGTTGCGGAATCGACGGGCTCGGTGTCGCTGCAGTCCGTTTGAAAATCGAAGTGCAGCGAGCGAAAGGGGATTTTCCAGAGGCGCGTCGTCGCGTTCGAGCTTAGAGAATCGTTAATGGATTGCCGTGTAAGCCACGGGAAAGCCCGTGAGAGAGGATAGACGAAAAGGACGCTTCGGACGGTTTGCGTACAGATAGATCAGAGAGATTCGTTTGCCGGAAAATTTTGGATGGTTGTCCGCCCTAACGCTGATCCTTACTACTTGATCCCTTTCAGGTGTGGGACGACGAGCTCGCTGCAGCTGCCCAAAGATGGGCCGACAATTGTGCCGAGTCTCACGACACTTCCCGGCATGTTGGTAAGTTAAATAAATCCCAATAAAAAAAATATATAAAAAGTATACTGACAAATGCACTTAATTTTTTTATTCCTCTCAGCTGATAAGTTCCCGACAAAGGTCCCGAAGACCATTCGGGAATTTTTGTTAATTGGTAATTGAAACAAACAATACAGTTATCCATTCGATGAAAATTTTGTTCGACGAGGACATTTTTTAAAATAAATTTTAATATTTTTTTTTGTTAATAATTGGATTAGTTAAATATTAATAGCGTTAATAATTGAAATTATTAAATAAATCAAGATAAAAAATTTGTAAAAAGTATACTTAATATTTTTTATTCCGCTTTGCTGATAAAAAGTGTCCAACAAAGATGATAACGATTCGCGAATTTTTGTTAATTGGTAATCAAAAAAAATAAATCGGTTATCCGTGTGATAACAATTTTCTTCATCTAGGAAAAAAAAGTGAAAATCAATTGAAGATTTTTTTTCACTAATAATTCAATTAATTTGATAAATACAATTTTTTAGAAAAATAAAAAAAAATATCCTGGCAACAGAATGCTCTTATTTTTTTTAAATTCTTCTTATAAGAAGAAGAATTTAAAAGGTTTCCAACAAGGATCGTAAAGATTCATCAATTTTTGTTGATTGGTAATTTAAAAAAATCACCAATTATCCGTTCGATAAAAATGTTCCTTTTGCAGGACAAAAAAAATGAAAAAGATTTTTTTCATTAATAATTCGATGACCATTCTGTCCTGCTCGTTCAATATCGAGCGACCAGTGGAGTGATTTAAGACACCAATAACCTTCTTTTTTCTCCCCTCCGACTAACGTCGCTTTAACACCGATGGAAACGAAATCGTCGAGCTCATTGTCTTTTTATCGTCGTGTGCAGTGCCACGAGACCGCAATTAAGTCACCGCTCGTTTGGTTTAGTCCCGGATTCTCCGCGACGCTCTTAACCTTCCTGACTCGACTTCCCGACCGGTTGTGTCCCTCCCGGTTTTGTTCAAAGTGACTCTCGTCCTCTTTTTTTTCCCACTCGTTTCGTTCCCTCTTCGTTTCTCCCATCCATACCACTCGACGAACCCTCGACTATGAACGAACCCGTTTCTGCAGTGATTTTTCGCTCCGGACACGAATTAAAAAAAAAAAAAAAATCGCGATTTTATCAAATTCCGGATTTCCGCTGTAACTAATTTTTTGTTTAAGGGGCTGCTGGACCTTCCTGTTTTACCGACGAAAATAGGCGATTTCTTAGTTTTCACTATTCATCGTTAATATACGATGCGTGTGCTTCAAATATTGCAGGACTGTATTAATAACATAAGCGATTCGGCGTGCACTCGAATTTCAGTCGAAATCATCCGAAAAATAAAGTAAATCGAATATTATAAACTGTCGCGGAAACCAGCATGGCCGCTGAAATGTTTACAACATCCGTTTTGTTGGATATAAATAATTCTAGATCTTGCATACGTTAAAAGGGCGTGCATGCCGATTCTGTGAAGTTCTCCGACTATTCCAAAACCGTCGGAAAGTTGCTCACTAGAAAGATAATCACGCATAGTGTAAACTGCGATGATTTAGTCTATCGACTTGCAACGGGTGATTAGAGCCGATGAACGCGGCACGAATGTAGTGTAGGGCA